>JAODJU010000025.1:17222335-17235660 GCA_026776725.1 Gnathonemus echidnorhynchus | reverse complement strand
GCGGCGGCAGGGGGGGAGTGTGAAGAGGTGACTTCTTACAGAAACAGAAAATGTTCAAGACAGAGGTTGTGATACCGCACAGCCAAAGCGGGCAAAGAAAATTCCAGAAGCAGCTAAAAGGGACTCCTCATTCACACCCAACTGAAGATTTGAGACGACAGGGTATTAGTCTAGTTATTGGTGCTCCGATTACCACTTACGTGACCTTCTCAAGACAGTGGCGTGATCTGAAAACATTTTCATAAAACAGAACCAGAATTTTACCACTTAATATATATATACATGGTTCAAACAAATAAATAAAAAAAAAGTGAACAAACAAATACATAAAAACCATAATTAATGCAGGGTTAGAGCACATGCAGTAACCATTTTAACCTGATAATTTTCAAAAAAAGGCAAACTTGCCTAATCATCAAATTAAGTATAGCTACTAATAGTCAGCATTTCCTTTCAGACGGTAGCAAGACCGTTAGCTTTGGCACTTCTGCCTATGATAGCAGATTAGAAATGCCCATGAGATAAGAGCATCCCAGCGGACTCTGCGTCAGAGGGGTAGCTGACTTCCAAACTGGAGACTCTCCTCTTTCCCCACAGCGCAGATTTCAAAATTTGAAAGAGAGAGAGAGAGAGAGAGAGCGGTTTTTCAGTCTCAGAAAAGGCAGAGATGTGTACGTCACGAGTCAGATCCGGTGACGTGTACGTCACGAGTCGTGTCCAGTGTTGGAGGGTCATGTGAAATGCAATGAGGTGTGCATTCCTTTCAATTCCAACACCCTAATCTCTCTCATCGCCCTGACTGGTGGTCGGCTGTCATGTCGAAAGCCATTTCGAAATGACCTCAAAAACCTTTTAATCAGAAGATTAAAAAACACCCCCAGGAACTCAAAGTGCAATAAAGCAGTTTAGCAGTAGTTATCATTATTTCTGTCATCATATAAAGAGTGACCTACGACTGCCTCTGTTTCAGTCAAGTCGGAGGTGAAGCAAACTATATTACTATTGTTGTTTTTTTTAATATAGCCAGCAGATATTTTCATCTGAGCATTAGAATCCGCCCAGCATTCACGTTGGGTTTAATCTCTTCGCGATCGATCCGTCGCTGCCCTTCCCAGCTTCCACGCCATAGGTGTCTCTGGCTGAGGGACGTACAGGAAGGGGTGCCGATCCGGTTTGGTGGATTCGGCTGGGCCTCCTTTTCTCCCCTCCATGGCTCCCTCCCTCCCTTTCTTCCTTTCCCTCCCACCACCTCCCCGACTCGCACCCATTAGTTCCATCTGAAGCTATCCTTGGGTCATTAAAAAAAGGAAAATCCTCTTCAAAGGACCGAGCCTCTTACCATAGTCGGTGACCGACTTCGGGGCTCTTTGCTCAGTGTTGCCGTCGCGCTTCTTGTTCTTCGACTTCCAGGCGTGGTAGACCTTCAAACGCCGGTGGAACTCCTCCCGGCAAGCTGCCAGGAGCTCGATATCTACCCAGGGGCCAGGAATATTAAATCCGGTCGTTAATATAGCGCTCAATGGCACACATATAGCGCTCAATGGCACACAGTCACCACCGATCAAGGTGGCGGGCAGGGGAAGAGACTGGGAGATGGAGACAGTACAGCCATGGATGGGCATGACACGGCTTGCGATAATAGATGATGATTGGACAATAAAATGTTCACAATAGATTAGGCTAATTCTGTGAAAGCTGCGAGGACATATTAATTAAACCCCAGGACTACAATTAAAAATGTTTCAATAGGGAAGAAAAATTCATGCCAGGGATGGTTGGGAAATCGGGCCCCCTGAACGGTGCAACACAAAGGCAGGCAAAGACAATGCAGAGACGTGACGTTCATGCTAATCAATTAATACTTCTTTTGAGCTACAAAACTCACATCTTAATTGGCTGTATGCCGGAAAGCACAAAGGAAATATCCAAGGACGCTGGAGTTTTGTGCTGGATATTTTTTGAGGACCTGGAATTATCTATCAATACTTTCTCAAATTAATTGCTTTGGTCATGTTGGGGGCAAGCAGATCTTCAGGATAACAGATGATCTCTGCGCCAAGCGCGCGTACAGGAATTCCCTGGTTCCCGCTAAGCGCTGGGGGGATTCCGGGTCGGCGTACCGCAGGATGTGTTGATGGCGTCCCGCAGCTCAGCATACTTCCACTTGCTCAGGTCGTACTTCTTGGTGCCAGCAGCTGCCTTGGTGGCCTGGACCTGGGGGCCCCTGGAAGGAGGAAGAGATCCGTAAGCAGGCGAGTGGGACGTCCGGCCAGGTGGGCAGGGTCATTCTGGGGTGATGCAGAAACACAGTCTTACGTCGAGTTACACCTGATCGAGTCACACTGCATTTGTGTCCGAGGTCCATAGTAAACAAACACTGATTGAGAGATGCCTGAAAGCAGACTTGGTAGGACATAAGCGGGACCCTGAAACAGGCCCAAATGCGAGCCCAGGTTGACTCAAGGCTGTATAAATAAAAATAAAAACCCATTCAGGAGCAAAAATGCCCCAGGGTTCAGTTTTTAAACTGTATAATGTATCTTCCTCCAAGCTAAAAATGGAAGATCAGAACTGTAGGTCAATCAATTCACAGAAGCAGCCAGTGTGGCTAAACTTAAATTCTCATTTGTAAAGACAGGGGGCGGAATAGAGCTGCGCCCTGTCAGTCCCCTTTGTCCTCCACACACCCCCCCCACTGGACACTTTGAAGTTCCCAGTGTCGCCCTCTCCCTGCTGCTCTGTCACGGCTAAATCCATCAGCTCAGCTTTTACTCTTCCTGGAGTGATTCTCAAAGCCTGGGTTGGGGGTGGGGGGGGGATCTTCACTATTAGAGAGAAATGGACCCCCCCCCCCCCCCCCCCATTCTCCCTCAAAGCTTCTTTTAATGACTGCTATGGCCAACAAAAGGCTGGTCCAACTTTTAGGAGAACTGATTGGAAGGATTCTCCCCTCCAGAGCAGTGTTTGATGCACAGAGGTACGGGAGAAGGGTGGAGGTGGCTGGAGCCAATCAGGGATGTCGGCAAGGATCATGTGACACCTATCAAGCCAACTAGCAAACGTGCCATTGGTGTCCGTGCTCAACACCATCATCAGTGATGGTGGCTTTTGACCTGGCGCTGCCAAAACCTGACCCGATGCTGAGCCGCTTTCTCAAGCCGCCGTGTTGGGGCTGAAACGAGAGCACAGGTGCGGCAGACCCTCAGCGAGAAGAGGAGCGTTCAGCTGCGAGAGGGGCCGCCATTTTGTTACATCACTAAGAGGTTAAAACGGGAGATGCACCTTTGGCGATGCACATGTAATTTCTTAATGAAAGAGCCCTATTCAGGTCGCTTTTCAGCTACATTAACCTTCCTAATTCATCTACAATAACTTTCAAGAGAATTTAAGTCAGACTTCACAGACACAAAACCTTTAACACTGCAAAATTGCAAATGTTATGGAAATTACACTTGAAATCTGTAACCTTCAAGAAACTAAGTCTATAATCATTGAATATTATCAAGGAAGACTATACTGAATCAGTAGAGTAGTACAACTGTCAAGAACACGGTTTAAAAAATGAGGGACTTGTTCCGGCTAAGACTTTCAGGGCTATTTTGAGATTCAGTGCTCTGTTTAATAAATTAGTACTTTAAAGCGAGTCAACATCTGTGCCTGAATGAATTTAGATCACACCCTCAGGACAATACAAAACACGGCTGCAACCAGAGCCCAGAATGTCTCCGCGACGGCACCATCATCCATCGATGTAATGCGGTACTTAACGTCTCGGCACGCTTCGCCCACAGGCCCTGAAGTTATGCCACAGAAATTCAGGCTGAGTAACATCTCTCAAGGGCATGTTTCCACCCGGGATTTTCACCTGCAACCCTTTCCTGACTGCTACAAAAACCAATTCCTTTTTGTAATCAAAAAAAAAACAAAAAACAAATATGAAATTATACTTTTTGCATTGGCATGCAAGCAACTAAATCATTAATGCACTGCGATGCATCTGACCTTTGGAGATCTGATAGTGCTACAATGAATGGACAATCAAAAAAAAAAACGTATATATAAAAAAGACGAATATCACTGATCTATCAATTTTTGATTTTGAATGTGTCTTCTGTGGGCTGTCTGGCAATGAAATGATCCGTGAGCACCTCATTCACACCCCAAATAATTTTGGAACACAATGATGCGCTCATTAGTGATTTAAAAACACTATTAACAGCTGAACTGTTTTCTGGGTCAGTAGATCACGGGCGTGCAAGGCTAATCGCTGACAGGTTGGATAAAGGGGGTTTCTTGGGGGGTTAGGGCTGTTTACTGGCTTACTTAGATCTCTCTGGGGATGCATATCACCCAAAAGGTTGTCGAAGGAAGGAAAAGGACAAAAGATTTCATTCATTCGGTACAGTTATGCAGGAGATGCTACTCAGAAAGGGCAAGGCTCCATCTGGGGTTCATTCTGAATAGAAAAGCATTTTCATCAATGTCTTGGATGAAACTCTGGTCCAGATCCTTGAAAGGAAGTCCCCCACAATCGCCCAACCGTGAACGAGCGGGCGTCTGCGCAGTGGGCGCTTGCAGCCGGCGTACCTGCGCAGCGCTGCGTCCGCCTGCGCCTCCTCGGTGATGAGCTCGGCCTCACTCTGGGCGATGCGCATGGCCAGCTCGCGGTCGCGGCGCTCCTGCTCCAGCACGGCCTGTCTCTGCACCTCCTCCTCGCGCTCCAGGGCCAGCTGCAGCTCCATCTCCTCCTGAGACACACCGCATCGCCCCCCCCCAGGGGTCAACCGAGCGTGACGCACAATGGACCCCAACGGCCATTGGGAATGTGTTCCCACATGCTAACATCGAGCAGTGCTAATGCTAACAGGTCAAAGGACACTAACACACGGATGTTTCCCAATATGCGTACTTGACCATACTTGTGTTCTCATGTACTCGTTTTACGTCATCTTCCATTGCTGAAGATCAGTTCCAATACTAAGAACAACCACAAAGGAAGGTAAAATCCCCAGATTTGGTTCTTGCCCCACCCCAAATATCAAGGATACATCGGTTGCACCCTTACCAACCACTCCCGTGATGCAATGCGCCTCAAGTTCGCAAGACCGGTCTTGCCATGACCACAAGTATGATCTCTGCATTCTTGGCACTGAGAAACGCCCCACGTCATGGGCTGATTGGTCAAGGCAGATAGACTGGCCACAGCCAATGAGAGAAACCCTGGAAGTAGGCTGATGAGTAAATGACCAGGGAAGGGCAAAATAAATACTGGAGACAGGGAGCAGGGGGGTATAAGTAACTGGAGCAGCCCAAGAGCAACTAGCTAAAGTGAACAGGCAGCTGCCTGGGGCTAGGGGACGATGGAGAGGCCATCAGGACAGCACGCTCACCCCCCCCAGGGCGGCAGGGTATGAGCCAAATGGGTCAGTCCACTGGTACTCAGAGACAGGAGGACCAACTCGGTCTAGATCAGCCACACCAGAGAAGTTAACAGCAGTCCGCGGCCGTACCTGTAGCCTCTTCTCATCCTCATCCCGCTTTTTCCTCTCCTCTTCCTCGCGCTTCCGCTTCTGCTCCATTTCAGCTTTCCTGCAACAACGCAATTAATTTGTTCCTCTCATCCAAAGCGACATCTGATATTTCTTGTGAGCAATGGGGGGGGGTTAAGGGCCTCGCTCATTGGACCAATGGTGACATGACTCCGCCGAACCTGGGATTTGAACCTTCTGATCACGGACACCGGGTCTTGATCCACAGAGCCACAAAACACTTTTAAGGCTAAGAAAAAAAAATTATGCTGTTGGCTTCTCAACCCAGTTAACTGCGAAAGCGAAACATCGTGCTTAAAATAATGACTAATGCTTATAATAATGGGGGTGTGATGTTTGTCTCGGTGGGTGAGGGTGCCGTGCTTGTGATCAGAAGGTCACTGGTTCAAATCCCAGGGTCGGCAGAGTGATTTCTGTCCCAACCCACAGAGCCAGACACCACCCCTGGTAGTATCACACGTGAAGAGCCAGATTATGTCACACACTAGAAAATGGCTACCAGTCTATAACCCAAACAAGCTATAAACTCTCACGCTTATAAAGTCCCTAGCACCATCTAACACCCGTTAATCCTCCCCTTTTCGTGCAGGTAGAGCTTGGAAAAAGAATATGTTCATGCTTGACCTTAGGATGTTAATTCAAATCCAATTTGAATTTTCAGAAAAACATTTAAAAAAAAAAAACAAAAAAAAACAAGCTTCAATGCTTCCAATAAATACTGGAGGCCTGAGACTGATTAAACAGTTACGTTCAACCGAAGAATTTCATTGGCACCTTCATTTCTTGAAGGCGACACCGCCTGCCCTTCGAAATATTTAAACAGGACGAATTAGCATAATGTGAATTATAATAGAGCTATAAAGTTACTGCCATGCTGTCACACTTCAGGTAACTTTAAAATTTAATACACAGTAAATTTTCCTGCCGGTGCCCTTCACAAACACAGTGGGTGTGTTCTTGGCTGTGGGCTATTAAATCCTGCAGTCTGGCCTGTCTAATTTAATAGCCTAGCTTTAACAGACTGATTCGGGGACCAGGAATGAGCCATCAGCCCTAAATAAAGATTATGTGCGCAGGCAAATGTGTTAGCTAGCTAGCTATCACCGAAAGCTGGCCGTGAAGGACCCCTCACTCACAGGCGTCGGTCGTCTTCTTCCTGCCTGCGACGGGCCTCCTCCTCCTCGCGCCTCTTCCTCTCCCGTTCCATCTCCTCCTCGATCCTCCGGAGGCGCTCTCGCTCCTCCTCCTCCTGCTTCTTCCTCTGCATGGAGGCCAATAGCTGCTCGGACCGCCGCACCAGGCCCTGATGCTCCCGGTCGATCTCCTCGTGGGTCATGACCGTGGTCTGCCATTCGTTGGGGGGGGGGATGGGGGGAGCAGCATCATTCACGTGAGGAATTTCAAAGGCACCGAAAAAAACGAATTATCCACGGAGGCGGCCTATTTTGACTCACTGCTTTCAGAAGAAAGTACTACAAATTGCACAAATCACCACTTTACATTACTATGACAACGGTTTTCCATACTAATGGTCTCCAAGTGAAGACAGACGAGATACCAGGTTTCACTGGTGAATATAAAGTCCATAAAACAGATTTGTTTTATGGTATCCACTTTGCAAATTCCATTGCGTTTGCAATAATATACTCATTGATGAATATATTTATGTTACAATATTTGGTAGATCGTTGTTCTACCAAACATTAAGCATTTTGGAAAAAAAGACAATCCCAGATGCTATAAAAGGATATTACAGTGACCTATACAATACAGCAATCAAGCATGAAAGGTAAAAAAAAAATGACAGAAGCCCAACAGATGTTGGTGGACACAGACTGCTAATCACCTCAAGCAAGGTACTGGATTAGGACAACGACTTGACCTTTGAGTCTCTTTCTGAGAACTAAATAATTACGAATCACACAAAAAAAGTATGGGTAATTAACACAGTACTTGTGTTCTGAAGTCATTCAATCAGTGTGGAATAGTACAAAAGTTACAAGTCATTATCATTCATGAGAAATAATTATCAAAGTGGAAAAAAAGAAGTCTGTTGGATGATGGAAAAATTACTCAAACGACGTGGGTCAGCGCATAATGTTTCAGGGGTGGGGGCACAAAATTTCAAATGACGGCCTGAAGAGCAGAGAGAACAGGGCTCTGCTTGAATGGCTGCACCTTGATCTTTGCCATGAGGGCTCCGATAGAGGCGTCCAGCTCCTGGACCTGCTTGCTCATCTCCTGTTTCCCCTCCTTCAGGCCGCTCACCACCTCGTTGAACCTTTCCATCCTCTTCTTCAGGTTCCTGACCTTCACCAGGCCATTAATTCTGCAACAAAAGAATGTCAAAAGCCAGTAATTATAACTACAATCACCATACATACACACACACAGCAACAAATCAAATGGAACTGGCTATCCAGTCATCTCATTCCCACCCAACCATTTCATTCCAAAGGCAGAAGACTACAGATCAATTAACATGGCAATTGGCCAATGGTGTCGCAGCATTCTCTCCAGAGGCGGAGCCAAACCTTGGCTTGTGTTTCCTCTTGCTGAGCCACATGCGGACCGTCTTCTGAATGGTCACACAGGCAGAGGCCCGGTATTTCATCTTATTTTTGACTACGGTAACAATGAGAGAGAGGCAGAGTTCGTGTGGCTCACTTAGGTGGGACTTACACAGACTGCAGATTAGGAAATAACTCGTGAGAATGGAAGTGAACACGAAGTAAAAAGCACAGCAATTCAAATAAAAGAATGTTTCTTCAAATCTGTGCAAGTGGAAAATATTTCCATATAACAGGAAATTGAAGGTGAAGGCAGCGAACAATTTGACACAAATTTTGGACATGCAGATGGGTTCATCCAATGTGTGGAGAAATTGCAGGAGTATTTCAGCAAACCCTTTTGGTGCTTTGTAAGATGTTTTCTGAATGAAGGACAGCGAATGAAGGCTCCTCGTTCAGGTGATTGGGTGGTCGGTGGTTACGTACGCTTGATGACGGACAGCGAACACCACTGGACCTTCTTCCAGCGGCTGCAAACTAGCCACTTATTGACCCGTTTCAGCAGCTCTGCCAGGTGGTCGGGGTCCGACTTCATGATCTGGTCAAACTCTGCAAACTGAGAGAGGGGCACATTTTTGTTGGGTGGGGGGGGGGTGGTCCCAGTACAGGGACAATCACAGACAGTTAAATCCCGACTCTTCGATCCACGAGCTCTTTATACCCCAAACTCCACGTATCACAATTACTGTGGGTGCAAGATAGGAGAGCCCAACCAGAAACATTTCTAAAAAGAAAAAATAAATACATTTACAATACATTATTACTACACATTGATTTGACTAACACAAGCCACATTTTCAAATGTATCTTTTCAACAAAAATTAATTTTATTTAGCAGAAGTTGTTCAAATGGCATTTCCATATGACCAGTAGGGGGTGCAATTTCACCCTCTGCACCCCTGGTAAAACTGCCTGTATCTCTGGTAGGGAGATCATTACCCATCTAATGATGGGGAAGAGGTAGCGGAGCACAAATCACCTTTCCGGGTCGGAAGAACACGCGGGTCAGGCCAAACTTGTAGTCCTTGTCATTCAGCCCCAGTGCTTTAAATAAAGCCTGGAGCAGGAAAGGAGAGCACAGGTCAGGGATATGGAGGAAGGCAGGGGGGCGGGCGAGCGTGCGGGGGGGGGTATAATCCGCAGACAGACCTTGCAGAAGAGCCGGGGGTCCAGTCGAGTCAGCTTGGCTGGCATGTACTGCTTGTACATGTTGTAGAGCTCGTGGAACGGGGCCCGAGAAGGAAACCCCCCCTGCATGAGGTCCAGAACGGACACCATTCCTGACGGGGGCAGAGAATACCCTGTCACCCATGAAGACCCCCACCTCTAAGCCAGTTTAGGTTTTACACACACACTGCGCACCACTTCATGAAAAATTTATGCGTGAAAATACAGCAGCTACACATTGAGCATGTGGATGGAAATGATGCGGTCAGTCTCATCTCCAGTTTCTCAGGGGGTTCAGGATACATCGGGTCCATAAATACCTGAACACTGCAGCTGGGAAAGAATCTGGGATCCTTCAAACTGGTGGCTCACCATCTTGAGATTAGGCTTCACACAACGAATGAAGCTAGCCCCCTTAAAACAAACAAACACAAACAAACAAACAAACAAACGGATTGTTACCCAACTAAACTATGAATGAGAGACAGGGATTCTGCTTCCCAATGGGGGAATGTCAATCAAAAAGCATGAGTTACACCTATAGAAACTCACCGTGCTGCGAAGCTTTTCAAGTAGAAGGTTCAGCTGTGTCTGTAAAAGAAGGTCAAAACAGGGGCTCTCACTCGATGGCTGACACTCTCGGCTATAACATAAAGCATGCCGGACAAGGACGTTAACGACAGTTAAATCTGCACGTGTGCGTGCAAAGAGCAGCTAGCGATTTAACGTGAAACGTCCAATCTAGGGGCCGGAGGGAACTTCATGCGAGCGTATGTCACATGTCACATGTCACATGTCACACGCGTGTTTGGGCTGGGATGTCAGAGAGGTGTGCCTCTGAACACCCCCCACAGCCACTGTGTGATACAACCATACAGAAATGGCGGCGGGGGGAAACCTGGGCCCGTGCAGGGTAACGTCTGGTGCAGGACAGCGATGAACCATCACGAAAAAATACCACAAATTACCGAAAATAAATAAATAAATAAATAGGAATTTAACTTAAGCCTGAATTATATCTGCTTTTCAGGTGAGGCAAATGAAATAGATTATTCACCGAGTGGTGCATTTTGAAATCTACCAGTGAACATCTACAGAACATCAGCAGCATTAGCTAAATCTCAACATGCATTAGAAAGCACAAGAAGTGTATGGTACGGTGAACAGGCTTTGGCAATTTAGAAATAAAATGAAGTGGCGAAAGGTTATAACCAAGTCAGAAGCAGACAGATGAGTGGACGTGACTTTATGCCCCCCCATGACCCCCACTGTTCAGATGCTTTCCGTGGTTCGTGAATACAGTCCATCTAAATGTCATGACGTTGCCTCTCTTATTCGATAAATACCAGTCGAGACCAGTTCAGATGGCTTCTAATCAGTATGTCAAATAAAATTAAACATTTTCAACTTTTAACGACCCCTCACATTTGTGTGTTTTGTTCACATCTGGAAAAAAAATGTAAACGATTAAACTTGTGAAAATGACCAATCAGGTCATCATGAGCACTGGCTAACAGGCTGTTGGGGTGTCACTCAAGCTGTTCTCTCATTTATGATTAATACACTACAGGGAAATTTCAAGCGCTGAATACAACCAAGTGTCAAAATCGATTATGCTGTTTTGGGAAAGTGTAGAAAGTGAAACTAATGAATGACACAGCTATTGATCTGACGGATCAAGCTATTTTTTTCTATCCTAAGAAGCGATCTTCTTATTGTGAAGACTTTACAGTTCACTTATGTTTAGTCACTTTAGCTGACGCTGTTTCTTTAAAAACAAATTTGCGCAGATAAAGCTGGATATTTTATTTGAGTAAATAATGGCGCCGCTAAACTGTTTTAACCAATTTACCACCTGCTGCACCAGCTTTTCATTACAGACGTTTTGCATGAACGGCTCCTAAAATGTGATCTGTTCTTAATCTAAGCCATCCATGCAGAAATCAAGATAATTCCAAAGCATTCACAAACCTCTCACAGCTGCACAAAAGCTATCGGTTTTTTTGCAATCTAAAAAACTTTCCTGAATAATTCAATTGAAAGCACCGTACACCGAAACTGACTTCTAGTTACGAGTTGAGATCCTTAACTATTTATGGGGGTGATGCACGGCTGAGTGGGTTAGGACGCTGAGCCTGTGATCAGAAGGTCACTGGTTCGGATCCCATGGTGAGTAGACTGATGTCATTGTTGGGCCCTTGAGCAAGGCCCTTAATCCCGATTACTCCAGGGACTGGCTGACCTTGATTTATCAGATGCACATCACTTTGGATAATAGTGTCTGCTGAATGTGTTTAGACTACCTGTGATGCGGCAAAACAGCACAGTTCGGTTTTATCGCTAGAATGAAAAGCTCCGCTCATCCTTGAGCTCAGAGAGGAGACGTGGATACAGTGGGTGGTTAGCAGACTAGGGAACAGAAGAGCAGCCTTCACATTCCTCACGGATGGAACAAATTCACCACACGAGAACCAGTTACCTTCTCGCCCTGGCTGATTCTGTTACACCAACCACTACTTTACTCCCTACCGCCATCTCCCCCTCCCTCTAGACACGCTGAGCTGACTTTATTCAGCGTACAAATCACGGCTCTTAGGGAAGAGATCTGGAGACAGGAGGTGGTGCTCTCTGATTGGAGGGGGAACATACAACTGAGAGGGAAGAGTCAAAAGGAGAGGTATCAGAACATTCAAGAACACAGATACAGGCAGCAGAATTTGCTGAGATTGTAAAAAAATCTACCACAACTTATCCTTCAGATGTCAGACAGAAATACAGATTTAATATAAAGTCTTTTAAAGAGTTCTAATGCTAAGGAGTACTTGGTCAAAGCAAGTGTTTATATTCCCATTATGTATAAAACTACATTATGACACCAATGACTTCTAGACTGAAAGCCTCTTTGTCCAGCAGAGTCACCACAAAGGCGTACGCATCCTTCACCTTGAATTTGTTGCCCACACTGATGAAGTTGAGTTTCCCAGCCTTTTGCTTGGAGTCCTTGGAGTTATTGGAGTTTTCGAAGAGCTCGCGGACAAAGGCGTCCTTCGATTCACACACGAGACACTCCAAGGACATGTGGAGAGCATCATTGTTCTTCTCCACAAACTGGGCCTAGGAGCACACCGACATACCCCAGAGCATGAAGACCAAGCCAGGAGAGAGGAACATGTGATGCACATTCTCACATGATGCCATAGGATGGCAGTTTTCAGAATTACACAATTACGATCTAATTAAGAGCCAAGCCCTTCATTGTCTGACGGTTTTAGTCATATAAAATGCCCCTAATTTTATGGTAAGATAAGGATGCAAGAGGTTTAACTCCAAATAGCATTACTGAAGCTGGACCCAAAAAACAAGAGCTTCTTAAAGTCAGCTTATGCACGGAGAGTCTTACTGAGGATCAAATTACCGTTTCGTAGCATACTGCCCCTGCAAAGTGTCTGATGATGAATCCCTCGTCATCTCTCACGTTCCGGTGGACCGTCAGCTTGGACTTCCTGGGAACCTGAGGTCGGGAGGGGGGGGGGGGTTACTCAGCCATGACCTCACACTCCCCAAACCACAGGGCCAGGCCCAAGTCGCCACTGATGGCTGGGATCCAAGGTCGATGCTCACATCAAGATAAACAAGCACCATTTCTCAGGAGAAACAAACATAGCATAAAAAAAGGACCAGAGCGATGGAATGAGCAGAAATGCTCATGTTCAACCTCGCCAAGGCGAAAAGAAGGCGAGAGAGAAAGCACCGGAAAGGACAACAAAACAAAAACAACTAAATTTGCTCTTCTCCAATGTACAGTCATGATTCTCAATAACTCTGCAGAAGCAACTCCAATAGCCGGACACTTAATTAAAAAGAGCAACATCGATCCACGTATGTGTGCCTACACTCATTTGTGCCGTCCTCAAGCAAAAACACAGGATAGATACAAAAAGTTAATGATCCGAATATGCCACGCATTAATTTCTGTGTATGATCAAATCCATACTGGAAGAAAACAAGTTTGGGGGGGGGGGGGGGGGCCCACCAAAAA
>JAODJU010000025.1:17171313-17185081 GCA_026776725.1 Gnathonemus echidnorhynchus | reverse complement strand
ATTTTGCACTGGAGAATTGCACTTTAATTTCGTTGTACAATGTCTCATTGCTACAATGACAATAAAGATTCTATTCTTCTATATGAAGACGATATACTTGAACTACGTAATGTGAACTTATGATGTCAGCAGGAGTTCCTTGTGAGTGTACGCCGCTCAGGAAGATGATTGGGGAAATGGATATCCTCGTGACACAACTATCAAATGAGCTTAAGTTCATAAAAAGTGGTAAGTTCATAAATATTCCGCTAAACTGTCGGCCCAATGCTAAATCTTTACGGCGGATTAACGCAGCCCAATTCCAGGCACCGTATCCGTAGTTTACAGTATTTTATTATTTCAGTATTGTTTATAATGTAGACAATATGTTATTCAGACCTTTAAATGCCACAACTGATGAATTTCCATGTTGTTTCTATATTAAGTGTTATAAGCGGGGCAAGGCTTTACAAACTTTGGACATTGAAAATGAAGTGCAGAAAGTTCTATGAATCATCAAACACAGTGGAGAGCACAGATATCGAACATTTGATTACCGCGCTCTGATGTAACAGGTGTAATCTAAATGGGAGTCATATATGAGTCGTAAAGCAGGCTAGCTAGGCTACACTTGCTCATCTTATGTCCCATTTTTCTTCTCGGAACCCCATGTGCCATTTGCCAGGGTCACATGCCTCACACGTCTGACTTTCTTACACCTCCAGTCACAAAAGACCAACAAAAGAAATCATACCCAACTACGAAACCCAAGCTAGCCCCGAATCCCGTAGTGAGATTACCCGTCAGCTGCCAAACTTTTGTTTGCCTTGTATAATTAATGTTTCCAGATTAAAACGGCATGATCACATGACACGTATACAGCCTCGGTTCTTGTTATTTGTTTTCTTTGTGTGTTTTTTTTTTTAGGGCATTAACCATGCATGTGGCAGAGTGATTATAGAATCATAGGTGCTCATTTTTCAGCAATACGCTCCCCCGCAGCTGTCGCTGGCGTGAAGGAGACGGATAGCAAGGTGTACCTGCTGGTGAAGGAAGAGAAGCGGTACAGGGAGGCGGAGGATTACTGCCAGGGCAGGGGGGGCCACCTGGTCATGCCCAAGGACGACGCCTCCAACGCCGTGTTGGCTACCTACATCAGCCAGGCCGGCCTCAGCCGGGTTTTCATCGGCATCAACGACCTGCACCGTGAGGGCCAGTTCACCTACGTCGACCGCTCTCCCATGTCCACCTTCAGCAAGTGGAGGGACGGGGAGCCCAACAACGCCTACGAAGACGAGGACTGCGCCGAGATGGTGGCCTCGGGGGGCTGGAATGACGTCGCCTGTCACCTCACCATGTATTTTATCTGCGAGTTTGAGAAAGACAGCATCTGAGGTCCGCCACATTCTCCAACAACATCTACATACTCGGGAGGGCGGGGCCAGTCATTATGATTAGCATTACAGGAAAATTTCGACCAATCAGTGAGAATCTGACGCCAAATATAGAATTATCATTGTTAAAAATTGTACTTGCATTAATATGTTAAACGTGAGTTTATTCATGCTAAAGCCATTTATCTGTGGAATTCATAATCTTTGACTAATCTATTTATTACCGCACTAATATATAAGTTGTAAGGATGCTCTGTGAAAGCACAAATAAATCTTTTACAGCCAAAAGTTACACCTACTGGAGTTATTTAATTTTTGGAAGACTGTGCTTAGTTATTTTCAATTTCTTTGTTTCCCTGAAAAACCCCAATGTATTGTCAACATTCATGACAGCACAATGAAACCTTTCAGCCTTTCATGTTCTGGAATGAGTTAATTCAGCTGAACTGTCTATTTGGAGTAAATACACATAATAAAAATATATTTTGTCATAAATAATGAAAAGATTTCTCTTGTCTGCATTCTTATTTGTTATTTGGGAAAAAGCCGTAATTATATTGAATTTCCCCCTGCGCTGAATTGGATTTGAACGATCTTCAATGTCCACGGGGTAATTCCGCATCATTCGGTCCAGCATACATCCTGGTTTGGGTCACCGGGAACATTTGGTCTACAGTATTATAATTTATAGGCATTAAATTTGTAGGTCAGCTTTTGGATTTATCCAGAGCAATAAAAACAGATATCTTTGTTGCACAAATAGTACAACATCTCAGACTTCATACAATTTAATTGAATAATTTGTAAAGAATGGCTAATTGTACATCTACAATCAGCCACAGGTCTAAACGAACTGAAACCTAACTATCAAAACTGTACTTCTTAAGATTTTACATCAATTTATTTTTATGCTTTCTTGAATGCAAAATCTGCAGGTGTTTCCTCAGAGACAGCGTAACCTCCAGAGGTCACCTGGTGGGAGGTGCCGTGGACGGATCGGGGGTGAGTTTCCTGAAACCTTCTTAATGCTACGTTGTTAGTAAGGTCTATGTTAAAAGATGGAACTTACGAACGACGTAGCGTTAAGGAGGCTTCGGGAAAGTCACCCCGGCTCAGGAGACAAGGAAAGGGTAACTCTTCATACGTGCTGCATGAAGCCAATATAAGCCAATCTTATTCCTCGTAGCAGGCAGCTACACTGCTGAGATTGCTGAGTTAGTTGAATAATATAAACATTTATATTTCACTTTTCCATTCCCTAAGTTTCAGGGTCTGACGCTGATTCCTCATGAGACTGAAATACTGGCATTTTAATATCTGTTTATATTCATTATGGGAACAGTATCTTGTTTACATAGCATATTTCCTATGCGAATTACTTAGCTCTCCGGCCATACCGAGCGCTCCCTTCATTTGGCTAAATTCTTTCTATTTAATACCTCAACTTGGCCAACATTTTAATTTTGGAATAAATACCTTTATATCGCAACAATGTAGTAGATAAAATGACACGGATAAGTATTACTATCTATTGTAGGTAAGACAAATGAGTTAGGTGTGTAACACAATTGAATATGTAATAACGGGATGAATTATAGGCTACTGACAGGGAATTTGATTGTTAGGAAACACAATGAGCTCCGTTGTAATGAGGGGGTCTCCGGTTACTGCTCTCGTAAACAAATAGTACATAACAGTTTCAAGGCTACAAGTAAGGGCGTGAACTGGACGGAGTTATCCGTTTGCTTGAGTATTTACAAAATAGCCGAGTTCAAAGCAACTTATTTGTTTCTTTTTATGCAGTTTTATTTTCCTAGAGGACTAGAGAAATGTGCTCTAAGTATATTTTAAGTATAGGCACATTTCATGTTAAGCAAAATATAGTCTGTAGCTATACTCAACGTTGTGATGCTAGTGTCTAAATTAATGAATAAATGTAATATTAACGTAATATGCAACGTATGCACGATTCAGAGGAATTTGGGATTAATGTACAGAAACCTGGACTGACTTAATGCATGCATTTTTTAATCCTTCTGTCATGGTTATTAATTTAGTTTATTATTATTATTATTATTATTATTATTATTATTATCAATGATAATAAAAATCACTGTCTTCGGTAGCCAGAGAAACAGACCAAACAGCGTGAGTGGAGAAAACCTCAAGAAATACTGGTCTCCCCAGGGTAAAAGAAAAAACAAGGACACTTGATAAGACGCTGCACGCTTGAGGGAGCGCCGCCGCCTTGATCGGATACCTCCGTCTCTCACCTTACCTGTAGCTATTTTTAATAACTTTTGCCACCTGACCTGGGTGCTTGCACGAAGTGGCTGCTGCCTAAGACTTAAATTAACGGGGTTATGTCTGGGACCTCAGGTAGGGCATCTCTTGCGCAGCCTCCGCCCGCAAAAACCGTCCTTGTGTACCGCAATGGGGACCCTTTCTTTCCTGGGAGGAAGATCGTGGTAAGCCAGCGTCGCACCTCGACATTTGACGGCTTTTTGAGCTCGGTGACTCGCGGGATGGAGGCTCCTTTCGGGGCGGTGAGAAACGTTTACACTCCGCGGGAAGGACACAAAATCGTTGCTTTGGAGCAACTGCAACACGGGGAAGGATATGTTGCAGCCGGGGCAGAGCGCTTCAAAAAGCTGGAGTATGTGTCTATGTGACTACAGATTGTCATTTATCTCTGTCATGCTATAATGCTAGATCTCTGACCTCAGAACCTCAGATCTAGGATCTAACTCATCAGTCTGACACAATGTTCTCCTTCTTTTAGTTACTGTCAAATAACGCCCAAAAAACCGCAGAGGAAGAAGAACGAAATGGTAAGATAGTGTCTTAAATAACCGAGAAAGTAAGGATTTCCATTCTGGCATGAGGTTGTGCGGAAAATAGACTTGCTGGAAGTTAAGGGCCTGTCTCACATTACAAATTATTGACTTTACCGCGGAGCTGACCGGCCGCTTGCTGCGGTCACGTCGGATCCAGTGAACGAGCAATAGCGTGATCCGTATGATCTAAACCGTCTTTAACTCTATAATTTTAATTTGCGAAAGGTTTTCTCGGGGAAACCCCGGGAATGGTTTGTTTTATAATGGAAACCAACCCAATGTCATTCTCTATTACCTGCAATGTACATAAAATCAGATAAGTTCAAGGCTATTCTGATTGCTTCTCTTCCTTCTGATTTTGTGCTTAATTTGTGGTGAAGGGCCAGGCTTTTGAACTGCACGTGTGTTAATAAACGACTGAATCAAACAAGGGCAAAGAGCTGGCCTTAAGTTAAACCCCTGCGCGGCCCCCTTACAATGCAGGAACGACTGCCGCTATGGATGACGGGTAACCAGCCTACTGAAAGACATTTAGGAAATCCATTTTCAGATTTAGCGTTCTAAACAAATTGGATTTCCATGAAATAACTGAAGGCAAATTGTAAAATAAATAGACCCCACTTAAAAAAAAAAAATCAGTGTTTACCAGTTTGGCTTCTTTGCAAAGCTTTTGTCCCGTTTCCTTACAGATACGACCCGTTGTTCACAGCAAAATAGCGGTTTCTGCGCGTTGGAAAAAAAGCATCAATGAACCATGCACTATAAAGTGAGTGTCTACCCTCCATTTGCACTGCGGATTAAAACATATTGTTTCCCCTTTACATACCGCAATGTGTTTAAGGAGAAAGTTTAAAAGTCTCATATTTATTGACAACTGGGCCAAATTCCTAAGTACTACCCATTGTGTTTTGTAGTGTTTTTACCAACGGAAATATCTTGGTTCCTCCAGTTAGGATACTAATACCAAAGTACACTCTTAGAAGCTGGGAGAATGTACTCGCTATGGTAACGGAGAAAGTGCATCTTCGCACAGGAGCAGTGCACAGGTGGGTGTTGGTGCAAAAAGAAGAAACTGTTACAGTCCTGATTTGTAGGCGGCATTGCCCTTAACTTCTGAGACTGCAGGTGGTGCTGGAACGTTTATTTTATTCTACAAACAGGTGCTGTCCTCTACACAAGGGGTGATATATTTATTTAAAACCCATGATTTGCAAGTCGTTATAATGTTCAGTGCATGATGACAGAAACAAGCTTTTTGAATGTCTGATGAATTCCATTAATGTTGAATTTCAAGGATACATTTATACACTTTCAGAAAAAGGGTAAAAATGTGCACTTTTGCTTGTGACTGGGGCTGTACACTTGTAACTGTACCTTTTAAGGTACAGAAATTGACTCTGAGGAACATCCCCGAGGTACTGTACAAACAGCATTAATGTACCATCAGTGGTATAGTAATTTTGAGTCCATTTCTGTACCTTAAAAGGTACAATCACCTACAGCTAAACCCTTGTTTCTGAGAGTGAAGGGTAACTGCCTGTTTATAGGGAAAGAGCCTCTCTATGTTCTTTTGCCCTGCAGAATTTGCACGTTGAAGGGGATTCCGTTACTGGGTTCAGTCGAATTAGAGAATGACCAGTATTACGTTGCCGTGGGTGCAGAGAAATTCCGATTCCTACCCTACTTTCACTGGATTACTAAGAAAGGGAGGAGCCTGGACAAGAGTCAAAGGTCAGCAATGCTGGGATCAGTTTAGCAAGAATACATTTAAGTGGCAGAAATGCCGTATTTGCAATAGACTTTTTTAAGGTTTAATAATCAATGTATATTATTTTCCTTGTACATTTATTTTGTTGCATATCTGTGTTTTCTTCATGTGATTCATAATGAAAAAAAAATGCTTTTCCAATTTAGGGTCTTCGATGATCATCCATCAACAAGAAAGTATAAAAATGCAGAAGCTATGGTAGGTATTCATGCCTGAGAATGACTGAGGTGTAATGTCAGACTGGCACCGTTAACCACAAGGCTGTACTTCTGCTCCAAGATCATTTCTTAAGTCATATCAGGTTTTCTAATAGTTATTTAATATTGTAAAACAGAGTTTCCTTTCAAAGTGCACAGCAGAGTACTACACTAACTCTTTCATTCAGCCAGCGCCTCTGCCCCCGAATGCCTGGCCAAGGTTCAATTACCAATACAAACATAAAAAAATGTGTTTCTAAAGTAAAAACTGGCGTTTGACAGCCTGGCCTGTGACTCCTTTTGGAATAAGTTACATTCTTCGGTCAGTCCGCGTTGCCTGTTATCTGTGAGGAGAACGATTAGGTGATGTTTATATAAAAACGATTTATGCATGATTTTTTTCCCCGTCTGTTTTTCGTCTCCTTTAGACAGTCCGCTGAAACATTCCTTCCCAAAAGGATACTGCCTTTGAATGTTGCCTGCTGATTCAAACTCAAAATATACTGTATACACATATAATGTATTCTATGTTTTTCACACCATTTTTTAATAGCAGTGATCAGTTACAAAGAATGATCATCCGTGCTTCTATATTGCAATTAAAAGTACAATTGGCATGATCCAGGCAATCTGAGTTCTTGCATGAGACGTAAGCGCCATCAATCACTGTCCGTGGGAGGTGCAGCGTTACCCTGTCTAACACTATGATAAGCACACCCGCCCCCCCCCGGTACGACGTGGCCGTGCCGCATGATCAAGTGCGTCTGCTCCTTGGGAGCTAGCGGACTCACCGGGGGAGGGGGTGGGGAGAGGGGGGAAGGGCGAAGGGGATGAGCGTAAACAAAAATCGCTCTTTCTGCCAGCACGGAGCATTTCGGATTGTGATTAAATATGTGGCGCTCAAGTGGGTTCGCTAGGCTTTCAGAAATGGCAGGTATACGGAGAAAGGCGCAGCTTGAGCGCCGACAGGGGAAAAACACGCACACTCAGCACTTCTGACTGGGACAGCATCACAAAGATATATCTGATGTCTGTTTATTATAACCATGAAAAATCATTGTTCACCCTTAACCGGTGAAGGTTGTTTTCTTTGTTTTGCCTTCTTGTCACAAACGTATAAGGATTTATATGAAGGAGTGCGATTTTCCAGTCAGAAACAACAAGAGGTAGTTCAGTAAGAAAGCTGATTTATTTGTGTGTTGTTTTTGTGCTTCATGTATGTTAAATCAAAATGAGACCGTGGCGGTTTAGTACACTGAATGGCGAATACGGGATTAAGGTAGTATTTCGAATCTTATGACCAGGTTTTAATGCAGTCATTCATTTAGGTGAATTAGCATATTACATACGTGACTTGGTATATTTGCGGTATATTTTGTTTAATTTGACTTTTTCATTCTAACATAGCTTTTTCAAGCATATAGTTATAACTTATGTTATTGACTGTATCGTGTGCATCTGAAGAAAGGCAGTCCTGCATAGAGTCGTTTCTCCAATATTCACCACTAGGGGGAGACAGTGACTAAGTAATTCATATGCGCTTTCCTCTTGGAGCGCTGTTCAACGCACTGTGGAAAAACATGACCTCATACATGCTATATAGCTGTTCGCTCCATCACACAATGATTCATTTTGATTTTTCTTCTTGTTTTCTTTTTTTTCTCCCCTCCAAACACAATCTGACCCTTGCTTCTCACATGGGCACTTTCCCTCCGATAACGGAAGCCTCAGAATTTTTACACCTTTTCCACTCAATTCTTTTATTTATCGTCTGTTTATTTATGGAGGCCCTGTGAATTTTACAGATCCCCGTTCTTCCTGCTACAGTTTGCCACACTGTGGAAACTGTAACTCAGACCGCAGCGTGAAGGCATTTATTCACGGCTGCTGTCTCGCTGCGTTTTATCCCGAGCTGTTTTCTTAGTTTTTATTGTGCATGAGTCAGATATTACGGGGGGTGTGCGCGCCACCGGCCGACCTGATCACCGACACACACAGCTGCAGTATAAACACCGAATCGGGCGAGCGCCGTGCTTTTTATTTATTCCCGTCCCCCCCGCACTCGGCGCTCAGCATCTCGATGACGTGGGCGCAGTTTCAGTCCCAGCGACCCTAGACGAATTGGCAGACCGGACATTGTGCCCCCACGACGCCCCGCTGGTTGCCCGGCACGGACCCCGGTGAGACGCGACCACCCCGCATCGGTAACGCGCTCCCAGCACAGCGGGCCGTTTGAAGTAGATGCCTCCTCGGCTCACTATCATATCAGAGTTAGGGCGTGTGGGGAAACGGATTATTATTGCATTTCACACACTGATTACTCCTCAGTCTCAGCTTAGATTGATTCAATAAAAAATGCAAGGAACAATTCACGTTTTTTTTTAAACAACTCTTGTACTTAATTCTGTGTTGTTGCCTTTTTACAGCTTTCATTTTACACAAAAAAGTGCTCCAAAGACCCAACACACACACACACTCAGACACGCACACACAAACACACACGCATACACACACAGACACACACACAAACACACACGCATAAACACACAAACACACGCACGCACACGCACAGACACACACACAAACACACGCACACACACAAACACGCATGCATACGCGCACACACACACACACACACAGGTTTGTAATTATATCTTTATGGGGACTCTCCATTCACTTCCATGGGGAAAATTCTAACCACAATATGACAACCGTAACCCCAACCCAGCCATAACCTTAATCATAAGTAACCAAACAAAATACAAGAGTTTTGGCATTTTTACTTTTTTGATTGGATTCACAGATCTTTGTGGGGACCTGAAAAATGGCCTCCACAACGTCAAATAACATGTTTTCATAATATTGTGGGGGACATTTGGTCCCCACAATGTAATATAAACCTAATCCAGTCACACCCAGACACAGATCAGTCAGATGTGTTATATAACAAAGCACCATCGTAAATACATTTCTGTCATAATCGTTGCTGGGCTCTTTTTTATCAGCCCTGCAAATCTTGGAAGTTTTGTTCCTCGTTTCTTCAGTCCACTCTTGGTTTGATAGTCATCAGTTTGCCAAACAGGGCTTGTGTTCAAGTTAAGGTTAAACGTTTTGCTCTTCCACAAACCCAGTGCTGTTGAACCAGCAGCTGCCCCTAGTGTGTACTTGTGGATAGGCAGAGATTTGTTAACTACTGCTAAGTGGGCTTCCCCTTCAAGTTAACCAAATACAGAAGATAAAAATAGTATTAAATTATTAAATTTAAAGTATAAACTGTGTGCCCTCCTCAGTCTACGACATGGTGAACCAGTAACAGTGATTAGCACTGCTGACAGTAGGGTTTGAGTTTGAATCCCACCTTCAGCTCTGTGCATGTATGGAGTTTGCATGTTCTCCTGAGATACTACTACACTACTTATGGAACATGGATGGATTTTCCTTCATCCTCAGAAGAGACACATATCACCTAGATACCCACCACAAACGTGTGGGTGCCGTAAAGAGAGAATTGGCTCATTCCGGGGCATTAATTCAGATGTGTAAGCCACCGTGGCTGAAGCAGTCCGAGGTCATTTCCTCCCCGCTGCTTTCTTTGACTTCCTCTATCTAGTCGCCAAGACCTTTCCATCAATACCAGTCGCCGTCTGCCTCAGAATAAGTTATTCCCACGGAACACTTTTCTCTTCCGCTCCTTTTAGCTTGTTTGGATTTTCATTGTTTGAACTTGATAAATAAGACAAATGCAATTGGAAATTCATGGCTGGCCTGTTTCATCAATAAATGATTAGTTTGCAGTGCTCTCCGGTGATTGATAGGCTGTTCATGGGGTTGTATTGGAACCAGATGAATTCAATACCACGAGAGTCATCGGGGATCTACAAAGTATATGCTCATGAAAAATTGAGGTCAATGTAGAATGGAAAAAAAAATAGGAAAGGAAAAACAAGTTTGTATCATATGATCCAAGCAAGTAAGAATCCCCAGAAACGTTTCCGTGGTGATGGAACTACAAAAGTATACATCCACTGATTCAAAGTCTAAATGTGTGTTACTGTTATTTGTGTAGCTTAATGGTCGAAGGAGTCCATCTCCGGAAGGAGGTCAGGAGCGCGGGGTGCCGCTGAAAAACCACTGGGGCTCCTTATTCTACACCAGGCCGGAGCGAACGACACAGCAGATCGCTAAGGGCCCACATCTCCTCTCGACGGGAGGTGGGTACAGTTACCTCCACAGCCTGACCTCCCGTCGCTTAATGTATGGGTGTAAACCTCCACCACATGCTGGCTCTCCTCATATAAATTGGATGCGCTGTGGTTGTCGGAGGCCGGTGTGTGTGTGTACGAGTGTGTCTTTGTACGTGCAAGTTTCTCGGGCTAGCGGAGAAGGTCGAGTGTGATTCTTGAGAGTATTCTCCCGAGGACAGCAAGAATTCGGAAAATCCTCGAGTTGGAATCTGCACACTTAGGAAGGAAATGCTTTATTTGCCATTTGCATAAGTACAGGTACATCGTAATGAGTGTTTCCACATATCCCATCCGGTCAGGCCGTTTAATCCGACACCCCTGGGGGGTTTCGGGGGTAAGGGCTTCACTCGGGGGCCCAACAGAGATGGGGCTATGCTCCCAAGGACAAGATTCAAGCTGGTGACCTTCCGCTCGCAGGCGTAACCCGCTGAGCCTCAGACCCAAAGACATTGGTTGCAGCTCCCTAACTCGATTAATCCTTCCAATCAGGAATCGCTGCAAGTGAAGAAAATGCAATCTTTGAACATAGAAATACAGGTTTGCCTTTTTATACACTGACAGTGTTTTCTTGGTTTTATTAACTGCCCAGCAGACAATCACACGTCACAGTGTCTCTCAGTCCGGTCCTCAGGGACCCCTAGCCGGTCCACATTTTTGCTCCCTCCCACCTCCCCACACGCCTCTATCATGTATTCGGTGTTCTGGACTGTTTGGGTCATTCTTGATTGTTTGGTTCAGGTGTGTTGGGAGCAGGGGGGGGGGGGAGTTAAAATGTGGACTTTCTGGGGGTCCCTGGGTACTGGGTTGAGAAATACTGGTGTATCAGATCTCTGAAGGATCTCTCCCGCTAGCGGACCCGAAAATCGGGGCCCTTAACGCGGCATGGGGCCGCATCCCTGGCCGCTACTTGGACACGCCGTTGTCAGTAATGGTAAAAACAGTGATCCAGCAGGCCGCCTCTTTTAAGTAGCCCAGCCAGCCACAGCAGGACAGTCTGGAGAGGCGCGATGCCAGGCCCCGCTGCGGAGCGCCCCCGACGACAGATGTTTCCGGAACCTCGCCTTAGCCGATAAAGTTTATAAGCCGAGCAGAGCACAGCTTGCTCATTAAGTCTGATTTAGTAGCGCTTGAGTGCTAAAGTATCATATATTCTCCCGTTCCTGGTTATTGCTCGGTTAGACAGAGCATACGTAGTGATTATAAGTGTAGGGGCACCTTGCGATATTTTATACCGACCTGGTAGGTTGATGGCTTAGGTGGTGGAAAGCAGAAGAGCAAGAAAATAAAGAATATGGAATAAACTAAACATATTATTTCATATATTATTTACCCCTATTAATTGCAACAGTGGTTAATGGATACAACTGAACTTACCGTATTTTTCCATGACAGTTTGAGGTCAATCCATTTAGTATTAATAATAAGCTAGATTTGATTGTTTCATTTATTTGCTGGTACAGATTTTTTTTTTATTGTGAGCTAGCTGGGTGTATTAAAGTTGTTTCAGGCTTTTATGTCAACCGTTTGGTTAATCAAGCAGTGAAAGTGGACCTTGTGCTTTAGGGTTTATCAAAAGGCTATTATGCATTAATGCGTTAATTCGAGTTCAATAACAAAGCTTTGTTTCGTCTGCAGTGAGGACTTACGTTTGTTTTTCAGCTGCTTTGAAATGTTTGGTCTGGATGCGCATGTTGTATAAATAAATTGACTGAAGAGACTATTGATTACCCTGAGCGCAATTTGGCTTGTTCGGTGACTGGCAGCAGTCAGAGTAAATAGTGATTTATTTCTTTCTTTAGACTGGGGTGTCTTCAAGGCAAAAGGCGTACGGAATGAAGTGGCAGGAGCGACGGTAGTGCATGAGGATGGCGGGACAACGGCGGAGCTGCCCCTGGATCAGGTAGAGGTCACCCATCTGCGCAGCTCAGGTGACACTGCAGGTATTTCACGCAGTTACTATTAACATGGCAAGAATTTTGATCTCCCTCTGCAATTCCATGAAAATTAATTGAATACGGGACATTTCTGCAAGGACATTGTCACGAACTGGTTTATAGTAATTGGCGGTAATTTTTTTTTTAAAAAAAGAATAATAATAATAATAATTTGGGATATTGAAAATCTGATCCCATATTTTATTTACATCACAGTTTGGTTGTCTAATTTCTTGCTTATAAGAAATTTACTTACTGGGAAATTTTATGACCACAAGTCCTTATCTGAAATGGTGCTTTATTTGCCATTTGCACAAGTACGAGTACATATATCCCATCATGCTCTCCTTTGAGATGCACACACACGAACACCCCTGGAGCATTTTTCAGGTGGTTAAGATCCTCAGTCAAGGGCCCGATGTCGATGTTGCCAAGGGTGGATCTCAAACCGACGACCTTCCGCTCTCTGGCAGAGGCCTGACTGGCTGAGCCCCACATCGGCCGCGCCGCACCCTAACCTGAGGACCAAACACAGCATTGCTCCTCCCTCTCTGCTTACATTTATTGAGTAATTGCTGCGAATCCCCACAGACCAAAGCGGAGGTGGTTGATGAAGAGCAGGACGGGCATGGGACCTCCTGGCCAGGAAGCAATTCTCTGAAACAGCCGGAAGCTCCCAGCGCTCAGAGAGCCATGTCAGAGGGCTCCAGGACGGTCAGTCTGAGTGGCGGTGCAGCTCTGGATTGGCAGTCACCCTCCTGAGAAGCTTATTAACCAGTGTGGTCCTTGGTGACAGGCCTCAGCCAACACCACAACAGGGCCTGGGGAATCGCAGAGGCCCTCAGCCGGTTTCAGAACCAAACCTACACCTGCTTCAGAACCGGAGACGTATGTAGACAGCTTACCGATCACACTAATCATTCTTTTCTTATAATTAATTGATTAACTTAGTGTTTCTCAACCCATCCACATTTTTGTTCCCTCCCAGTTCTTAACACAGCTGCATCAGGCATTCGGTTGTTCTCGATTGGTTGGTTTGTTAATCATTGTTTGGTTCAGGCACACTGGGAGCTGGGAGGGAGCAAAAATGTGGACCGTCTGGGAGGGAGCAAAAATGTGGACCGTCTGGGGGTCCCCGAGGACCAGGTTGAGAAACAGGGCTTTAACTAATACTGCTTTAAAAACATCAGTTGTAAATGTGGACAAGGGGTGCAAACAGACTGCATTTTAGTTCTCGACCCCTGGTAACCAGTCCACAAGAAAATCCATTGTTGAAATCACCCAGACCTTACGATGAAACATAAACGGTTTACGATACGCAGAGTTAATCGTGCACTGTTTACGTTTGCTGCACCAATAGCAATGACATAATGAGGTCCTGACCATGAAACGGGGGGGGGGGGGGGGGTGGTGCC
>JAODJU010000025.1:17131245-17161440 GCA_026776725.1 Gnathonemus echidnorhynchus | reverse complement strand
TAGGTCAAACTGGTTTGTTCGACTTTCAAGAAATTCGAGTTCTAGTGAGTTCGAGAACCGAGGTACCACTGTATTATTATGCTTCCCACAGTATTCTAATTTTAAAGGGATGCTTATTTTAATTCTGGGAAAAGGAAGAATTTCACAGTAAAAAATATTTAAGACATTTATATATAATAAAATAAAAATACTCTACTGCATCATAATTGAAAATTAAATAATTTTATTTTGCAGATGTTAAGTTTTTTAGTTAATATCTTGGCGGTCTTCATTTTACCATAGTAATATCATTTTTTAAAGCCTTTGACAAACTACAGCTACCTATTCAATGCATGTAGATATAGGTATTAAGTTTCACATCCCCAGATCACCCCAGGAAAAGTGTCTGAGATAATTTATTGGGCCCCCCCAACACGTATCACCCCCACCCCCTCCCCAGTCCCCCAAGGCCAAACCTGCAGCTGCTACGGTGTTTTCACGACACCCCATATATATGCTTCGACCCCACAGGAATCATTTTGTCAGCCAGGCTTAAAAACGACAGAGATGAATTCTTTAATTAATTAGTCAACTAGCGGCAAACAACCACGGTGACTGCTGCGTGGAATAGACCATCTTCTTTCTCCTCAGATATCGGTAATCTAACGCTCCACAGTGACTCAGCCTAAGAGGACACAGACATATCCTTTCCCATTGACGTACAGTCTACCGTGCATCAAAACAGCCTTCATGACAGCTATTCTCATGCTCTTCTGATTTAACGGCCAGCGGTTGTAAAACAAACAAACCCCTACCTTTTGTTATAACACTGTGATTTCGGAAGCTTCTGAGAAAGTGCCCCCCCCCCCCCCCCCCCTTAACTCATACTGGCAGTGTATGAAGTTCCATAGGAGGCTTGTGCACTTTTATATGCTACAGTATCTGAGCAGGACCAGGGGAGGGAGTTGAGAAAATGTACAGCTTCTCGCTCGTTTATATCATCTGGTACCAGCCTCCTAAATCCTCATAGGAGGGAACATTCGGGGAATCGCACCTATAAGTGTCTTGCCCGGAAAAACAGGAATGTTTGATCCTATTTTCTGAAAAAGACTGCAAGAGCCTAACCATGAAAAAAAAACATATATATGTCATTTGCCCTAAAATAATCTTGTGTATAACCTCAGTGTCCTGTGAGCCATATTGGGATCTTGCAGTATATTTATATACTGTACATGTATATTGTATATATACCTTTGGGGATTAAACCAAATGAAGGGGAGATGAAAACCAAAGTCTTGCTATTTGTGTGAAATTTCCACTCAAACTGTCATGGCTGACACCTGGAAATGCCACCCCTGCCGTCAAATGAAAGGAGATAAAATGCCATCTTAAGCAGTTTGGTCATTATTTTCAAACGAACTCATCGCTCGCCTCCACCCCGGTGGAAACGGTCAGGCCCCCCCACCTGGGGGTATATATACGACAGGGGATGAGAAAAACAAGAGGATGCAACAGAACCTGTCATTTCTATAAACATGATGTTTTTCCTCCGTCAGCTGGTATCTTGGTGATTGTCTCCTGCCGGGAGATCACCGTTTTCGTTTTGGGGAGGGGGGGGGCTTTGTTAAAGGCCTTATCTAAATGCATTGAAAACATCTCTCCTCTCTGCATATGCCCTGCTGAGGACGGCCTCCATCTTCTGGCAGCATTTTGCAGACTCAGCAGATTTCTGCTGCACGGTTGTGTGGGGGTGATGAGCTCAAGGGGGAAAAAATGGAAAATATAACCAAATTAGAATATGTGTTCTCGCCTGCCGCTATTTGCGTTTTGAGGAGCGATGTATCAATTACGTAACACTTAGGATCATGTTTACGGACACCCCCCCCCCACACACACACCCAAACCTAAAACTGCATGCTGCCATATTATTAATAAATCTGTTTATTGAATTGCTCGGGGCTAGAAAACAGAAAACAAAATTCTTGCGGATAAAACATAACCGTTCTGTTCTTCGCTACCCAATGGCGTGAGTTTTTCTTATCTTAGGCTGCAGGATCCATGATCGAGATGGGCAAGCGTTGTCACGCCAGCAGGATTTCCCAAGATGCAATGCACTCGTTTGTTCCAAAGACGTGCTTAAAGATCGAAGGCGTAATTAATTGGGCAGATTAAACATCCATCAACAGTTCTGAGTTTCACAATAAGGCAAATAAACACAGATTTTAAAAATAGTACTGGTTGTCAGGCCAATTTCAGGGTAATGCCCTTCTAAATCTATTTTAATTTTTTATTTATATTTTTCACATTTCATTGATTTAGCTATTGTTTATTTTCGTACTTGTGTTCAAAAACAAAGCAAAACTGAAGGCAGTCGTGATGGTCACCTGCTTTTGGTGAGAGGTTAAAGCACTTCTAAAGTCACCTGCCAGGTGCGGGAGGCGCAGAGACAACAGTTTACGTCAGGCTAAACGAACGTGTGAAAACGAACGAAAAAGACACAACGCAGAGCAGATCCAGCGAACATGTGGAATGAGGTTTTCTGTGTGTGGGCCAGAGGCAGGAGAACCAGGATTTCTATGTAGAATGTGCCGACGTACACGGCTCTCTGAACCCAGGCGGGGAATCAAGGCTTCAGGCAATTTTCGATCCGTCATCATTTCTCATAAATCCAAACGGCAGGCGAGCCCGTGGCCTCTGACAGCATGACTGATGAGTTCGCCGTCGTGAATGTCAGGAGAAATGGTCTCCGGCACCTTATCTAGCCGTTCCTCATTGTACGTAAGACTTAAGTTTTATGGGAAAATACAGCTGTTCAGATGGTCTTCGCTTGCCGATAAGGAGGGGGCCACTGATACGGAGCCGGGCATTATGGGATGGACTGGTACCCATTTGTGCGCTCTTTGTAGCCGGAAAATGAGTCCCATGCTCTGAATTCATAGTCATTCTAGGTCTGTGTAATGACTGAATGTTTTACAATCACACCTAGAATTAGTCATTTGAAAGGCAATCATTGCAAATGTCTTACTGGTATTATGCTCTATATTTTAATGACGCTACAATGTAGAAGTGTAAATTCTCAAACCTAATTTTCATCAATTCTCTTTAAGCTCACGTGGGACATATAGCCTTTGAGTACAGTTTTTTGTGGGTCGACTCAACTTTACTTTCAAAATGGATCGTATGAATCCAGGGGCACAGCTAGAAATCATGGTCCCCTTGATGAAATGTCATGAGCCCTTTGAGGGAATGTGCCAGTGTCCTTATGCCCCTGTATGTAAGTATCAAATGTATTCTAACAAGTATTCCATTGAACCACTGTAGCTGAAACTGTACTTGCTGTTTGTAGTACAAGGAGTGTTTTATTTTGCTTGTACGTTTCACGCTTACAAAGCAGCCATATGCTATGACTAATTCTCCAACTAAAAGTGGAACAGCGATCAAAACATTGTTTAAAGTCAGAAACAGAAAGGTGCTTTTATAACGTATCTGTTATAAACGGATACATTCTATCCATTCCCTTCCAATGCCCCTATATATACTGTAAGTAGCAAAAGTATTTTTTTAACAGTATTTCATCTGACATTGAAAAACAGCAGCTGGGACAATACTTATAGCTTGTAGCACAAAAAGTACTTTATTTTTGCAATATGCTTTATTCTTATAAAGTAGCCAGATAATATGACTCTCCAACAAACAGGACAGTGGGAAAGTGGCAAAAACATTGGGTAACATGAGCAACGGAAACATGTTAATTTTTTAAGCATAATGTTCCCATACTTCCGTTCCAATCATATTCGGCTGAATAACATAATCGATAAGCTCGTTGTCGCTGTGCCGCGGCTCGTTCCGCTTTGCCTTTGACTCCGCCCACCCTCTCCTAGGTTCATTTCTATATTCATGGCTCCTTCCTACTCTCTGTCACACTGCCACTGAAAACATGACCTCAGCGCTTGCTGTCGCCTGGCCCAACTCACGCCGCTAATTGGTTATTTAATATTTCCGGACAGGAGCTTGGATTTCCTTCCGTGTTCTAATGCCAGCGTCAAACTGAAACTAATTAGCCATCCATTGAGAGTCCTGTGACATCATCCGTTTGAGTGCTTCTTACAGGATATACAGGCTTCTTTCTTCCCACGATACAAAACCTTAATGATAATATTTATGATTCTCAGCTGTTTGTGCCACTGCTCTTTTTAGCTAGCTAGCTATCAATGTATGTCTGATGTATGTCATATGTAATCTTGGCCATTCGCAAAGAAAAAGGGGTTTTGGATGTTTTTTTCCCCACTCTTAACTTTTGAATGATTAGTCTCACTTTACATATATGTTGTAATTCCGTAAGATACACACTTATCAATAATCTAAACCAAATCAGTATTCTTTGCTCAGGCATGAATTAAATTCAACCATATTATCTCTACAGATAAAAATCTGTAAAAACAGCAGATTTTTTGCCTTTTCCAAAAAAATAAATTCCAATTATATATAATATACTCACATAAATCGATATCTATAATGATGCACATGCGTGGCTACAGTTACCCCCCATTTTTTAAGCCTAACTGGATCGGTTTTTTGGAACTGCAAAGGGAATATTTATTGGGGAACTCATAAGAAAAATGTCGAGATTTACTTATCAGCTCGTATCCTTTGTATGTGAGAGTCCCAGCGGATGTGAAGCTAATGAGAGCTGAGCTGGGTTTTAGCAGGAGCTATTAGCCTGCCATCTGCATATTCATGAAAGCGTTCGGGAACATTTTCTGCTATATTTCAGACAGTTCTGCACGGGGACTTGACAGCCCTCCTTTGAGATTAGGATCTAATACCCTTGTTAGATGACAGTGCTAGTTGAGAATCTCGTGGCTCCCGCCTACTCTGACTTTTTTTTCCAGCCCCAAGCTTGCTAATTTTCGTGAAAAGAACCTGCTCATCTAATGGAAGTGAATTTATGGCCGGCGTGGTTGTTCCTCGCATGACGGCAAATCGCTGGAGCTACAAGTTGATGATGTAGACCTCTGGAACAATAGCTTAGCAGTCTTTACATCACCTCATAAACTACATGAAACAATTTGAAGCCCTTTATTTATTTGTTCAATCTCTATGACTTCATAAGAGACTAAATTCGCATATATACTCTCATGCATATAAATATTCACCACTAATCAAGGAAGCATTAGCATTACACCAACAGATGAGCGCGGTGACGACAAAATATTACAATTTAGACTTTACTGTACAATAAAGAGACTCAGTTATATCAGCTATGACAGTACATGCGTTTTCCAACAAACATAGATTAATATAACCATCCATCCACCCATCCATCCATCCATCCATCCATCCACCCATCCATCCTTCAGAGATGCAATACTTGCAGCAACAGATCGGTGTACTCTGTTATTATTTATCCATGCATTGAGATGAAAATCCCTCCACCCATATTCCATAAACACTTGTCCAGTACAAGGTGACGGTGAACCTGGTGCCTGTCCTGGGAATCACAGGGCTCAAGGCGGGGGACACCCTGGATGGAACCCCCGCCCACTGCAGTGGAAAACTAAACAATCATGCAGATCTTACATGCTTTTATATTATACATAAAGAAATGTTAACAACAGGACTAGTGGAAGTGAAAAAGATAACAGTAACCACTAGTTAGTAGAGTAACTGACCATGATATAGGGTGCCAAGGCATGGAAACCAGGTTAGGAAATGGGTTCGTGTTTTAACAGGAAACTTGACCAGTTCAGGAGGTACAATAGACCTTTGTCTTGCTAAAGAGAGGTCCTGCGACTTGGGAAGCTATGTTAGACAGATACCTCTTTGGGCAGCATGTTCTCTATAGAGGATTCTTGTTGCTGCATGAAATAAATCCTTAAATTAGTTCCTGTTATGTCGACATACAGTAACATATGGACTTAGCTAGTAATAATTACAAAAATTCCAAACATCATCACATCCTTAGGCAAGTGGCTTTAAAGACTGCGATAAAAATTCCCTTATTTTCCTTTTCTAATCCCTTCATGTATTACAGTTTTTCAAAGTGTGAGATTACAAAGTCCATCTTTAAAGATGTTTGTTTTTTTGTTCATTCGCTCTCTGGAGACTGACTTTTGAAAACACGCCCAATAACTGTCATCTTACAGTCACCTGATACATTACACTTGATGCACTTTGTTTTATGACTGGATCCAGCAAAGCATCTTTGTATACATTCAAATACATCTGAATTCATATTACGCATTCAGCACAAATACTTGACCATCAAAGCTTTCCTTAAGATATTCCGTGTGAGACGCCTTGAGTTTGAATGAATGGCGGTTGCAGTAGAAATATCTACCAGAAACAGCAAAGCTGTCTGTATTTCGCAACAAAAACACGTGTTGGTGACTCAAGTTTCAGAAATCAATCCTGTTTGTAATAAATGACTTCTTATTCCTTGGTTTGTCTTTGATTTCTCTTAATGTAAACATTTGATCCATAAATCAGTTTAAATGGACCAGTTCGGTGAATGTAAAATCAAACAAAATGAGGTTAGTATAAAACAGTGCTCAAGCAAAATAAGTCACCCAGAGGATAGATGGACTCCTCTTTCTCTGCAGTGTATTTCATCAGACTTGAATTACTGTCTAATTTACTGTTTTAGATATAATACATTTGGTGTGACTACAAATATAAATTCTTGTAAAATAATAATAGTCTGTCACACACAATTTTTAACCCATGGAAAATTTATTGTTGAATTTCGCGGGCACAGCGCACATTCCCTGCCTGTGGTCTTATTCTGCACCATTTTCAAGTTGAGTTCCTTATCCAACAAAACTGGTGTTTATACACACGACATCGTTCTGAGGTCTTCTCTTAAACATCTGGAAACTTTGTGTCGCGTTTCAAGTTTTTATTGTCACGTGTTTGGAGGAACACAGTGAAATTCTTATGCCACAGCTGCAGGGGAGGGGAGGGGAGCATAGGGGCACAATGGGGCAAAGAGCAGTGCAATACAGGACAGACAGCAGTGTAATACAGGACAGAGCAGTGCAATACAGGACAGACAGCAGTGCAATACGGGACAGACAGCAGTGTAATACAGGACAGACAGCAGTGCAATACAGGACAGACAACAGTGCAATACAGGACAGACAGCAGTGTAATACAGGACAAAGAACAGTGTAATACAGGACAGACAGCAGTGCAATACGGGACAGACAGCAGTGTAATACAGGACAAACAACAGTGTAATACAGGACAGACAGCAGTGTAATATAGGACAAACAGTGTAATACAGGACAGACAGCAGTGCGATACAGGACAGACAGCAGTGTAATACAGGACAGACCGCAGTGTAATACAGGACAGACAGCAGTGCAATACAGGACAGACAGCAGTGTAATACAGGACAAAGAACAGTGCAATACAGGACAGACAGCAGTGTAATACAGGACAAAGAACAGTGTAATACAGGACAGACAGCAGTGTAATACAGGACAAACAACAGTGTAATACAGGACAAACAACAGTGTAATACAGGACAGACAGCAGTGTAATACAGGACAGACAGCAGTGTAATACAGGACAAACAACAGTGTAATACAGGACAGACAGTAGTGTAATACAGGACAAACAGTGTAATACAGGACAGACAGCAGTGTGATACAGGACAGACAGCAGTGAGATACAGGACAGACAGCAGAGCAATAAGACACAAGACAAAGTGCAATTTGCGTCCAACACATCCGTTGATCACACAGGATTAAACGAGGTGGACGTAAATGTGAGGATTTCTACGACCGCGTTTCTGATCCGCTTCCACGCCAGGGGTTGGGTGGTCCTGCAAAGCATTGATTTCAGCTCGATGGGAAGGGAGGGAGACCAGCTTCCACTGGCTTCGTGGTGTTTACCAGCCCTATTGCGATGCGGCCCACATCGGCACGGAACTCGCCCACTGCAGTGGGCTGCCGTACATTACGAGTGTTCTGGGAATAACTCGCGCTTGGCTCTTAAGCTACAGCAATCAATATAAATTCAGCACAGTAATAATCATATACTCTTGCTGGAGCTCTCTGGTGTTTTTTTGCCTCATATTGCAAGTGGCAACAGTATATAAACCCAGGCATTTATATAAAGAGAAAGTTGGATCCCTTTGCAGTCTGGGCCTCAGTGAAAATTATGAGGGGGGAAAAAAATAAATAAATAAGCTGAGAGCGGAGGGCTCTTGCAAATGAAAACCACATGTCACTTCAACGACACAAGACAGCGTGACATTAAAGTCTGTTAGGCCCCTGAATGGGACGGGCAGTGCGGTGCCAGTAAACTGCTTTGACGAGAACCGGGTTCTGGAGTCCGGGTCCGAAGTGGAATCTGCAAGCACAGGAGACCAAACGTCATTGCATATGGGGAGGTGGGGATGATGTCGAAGATGGGGCTGTTTAAGTAATGTTTGTTTTGGCGGCTGTTTGAGGATCACCGAACAAGGCCTTTGTGCATCCGAGAGCCAGGGGTGCAGCGTAATTTCACGTATCATAAACAGGAGCAAACTTTGAAAACCAGCAGAACTTCCAGAAGTTACTTCCATTAAGATAAAAGGATATTTTTTCCTCATATAAACGAACACAAGTGTTTACCAATTCATGTTGTTTTCATTTCGTTCTGTTTTTTTACTTTTTTATTTTTTGGGGGGCTGATGTACTGTTTGTTGTGACACACCATTGAGGCGTCAGGAATTTAGCAGAGACCTGAGCCAAAGCTCACTGCCATCTTAAGCACTTACCGGTTTTTTAAAATTTGTCATGTGGAGCACACAGAAACCCGAAGGGAAGCCCTAATGCGATGAACAACCCAGTGTCCCTGACATTAATAAAGATTGAACACGTGCAAGAAATTAAACTTGCACTTTTTCTCCCCATTGTGATGAGACGTTATCCATCACCAGACTGTTTAGTCCGGCGATCAAATTGGAGCTTAGTCAGCCCTCAAGCGATGCTGTTTTTATGCCTGACTGAATGCCTTTTATAAAACTATGGAAAGATTTAAATAATCTCTCTATATGTTAATGGTTTAGCCTGAGCTGCCAGCTATTCTGCAGCCTCCGGTGTACGGAGGACAGAAGGCTGCAAACCTTCCACCTGCACACCAGCATCACAAAGCACAGCAGATAAAAAAATACACGCAACTTGGCACCAATTAGCTTATATACTTATGTAAAAGCTGCTCAACGTGCAGGGCTCTGGTTTAGTCATAAACAAAATCTTTTCTCATAGTGGCCACAAGAGGGAGGTAGTTACACAGAGGAGGGCCTCGCTAATGCCCAGAAGCAGGTTAGTTTCGAACCAAACACAATAGGGTCCAAGGTGCATTCATTTGATTCGGTTCTTCAAGATCACCGGGACTTCTTTGTGTTTTCTTGAGAGTCGTCTGTGTCTAATGTATACAGGGGAAAAGCACTAGAGGCAGATGGAGGCAATACAGGCTCTGATGTAACAGGCTTTTATAGGTAATAAGGACCGTGATCAAAGGTTTGCATTACCCAAACGCGGTGAGGTTGCACTGAAGAGGGGAACAAGTGCTCTTTCTCTCATCTTGCTTACTAAATTGCCACATTGGCCGATCGGATTTTTTCACCGGATTGGGCTCAGACTACAGTAGCTGAGGGTAATTGAAAACAACTCTTGAATGTACACATCTGGACACTTACATACTCGATCCCCAGAAGCAAGGTGACACGAACGATGTTTTATGGGTAACAGTGGTCCTGTAAAAACAAACATGTTCGGAAATACTTGGTCCTGCTGTTTACTGGGTGTGACTTTCGCCTACGGTGTGACGAACGCCCTCACTGGCATTGAAAAATCGAGACCCGCAGCACTGACAGGTAACTGTGTCAGACGAAATAAATGTATCCCAATTAATAAAGCATTAGCTATGGCTCAACTATCAACAGTTGTTTGTCCTGAGTTTTGTCAATGGGTGGTACCCCATGAATTCTATCCGGCTTACAAAGGGAGGGAAAACGAGAAATAAAAAAAAAATGGCCGATGGCTGCTATCCTTTAGCATAAAGCGCAGATTAATGAAATACGATATGAGAAGTACAAGCGTGACCTCTGGGAAGGATTCACAAATTTATGAAACAACCTTCCCTGTGCAAAGAACAATTATTTTAAGACCCGGTCAGTTGGCGTTGAGCGATTTTTCACATGGGCGACGACTGAGATCATTCCAAGATGGCGTGTTTCCTGCAGGATATCCTACGTGGCCCGGGCTACATCGTTCGTCATATAAACGATAAACAGAGCCATGCTGCTGCATGCAGGAAAATGGCCACAAGTATGTCGTATTTATCTGTAATGGCAAAAGATATAGCTAGAGCGTGCTGCATCGAGGTCCTTCAGCGTGATTCTGAAACTGTGGTACCCTTGTTTTCTGAGAAAGCCTGTGGGATATGGAAAGGCTATTATTTTACGAAAGTAGTTCTCTGTGCGAAATGTGTACTTCCTGTTACCGATGATGGTAATGACGAAGAAGATAGCGGTAGCGATGAAGATTATTAGGCTACCATCTCGGTCCACGTGAAGTCGTTTTTTTATTTATCTTTTTGTTCTATGTGAATTTTCCACTTTGCCTGTGGGGAGTTGGTGCACCTTGCTTAATCTGCGAGCGAGCGCATAGTCAAAAAGCCGCTAAGGAGACAGGTGTCTGGTTTCAATTCCCCAAACAAACTAGTGCAGCTAGGTGCAGATTGCATGCGGAGATCGCATTTGGCACTAAAATGATAGGGTGGGGGGGTATCCACCGAACACTGGCACAGAGTATTTTGAAACAAATGAATTCCACTCCGAGGAGCGAATGTCATAATGACAGTTCCCAAGTCTAAACTTACAGTTTCAGATTTGTTTATTTCAAAAAAGAATGAAATAAATGAGAAATAAGAAACATGCTGTAGATTTTAGTATAATTTATATTGCGTGTACAGTTACTTTATAGATATTGTCATAAATATCTAAAGATTTCTTTTTTAAAAATATATATATATGTGCAGACATTTTCATAGGACTGCTTCTTATGGAGCACATTCACCAGAAAGCAGCTAATGCATAATGCATCATTCATATTTAAGATAACTGACAATGCTTTTAAAGTTCATGTTTGAGTTGGGTAGTGTTCAAATTGTTTTATACTAACTATGTGCACGACTACAGATAAAGATTGGCAATAAAGGGGGTTCTAAGCATCCGTATTAATGGTCTGACACCATTTTCATTCCCCAGTTGCCAACATGATTTCTGGATGCTTCTGCGGAAACCGATATAGTCGATGTATAGTAATGAAGGTTGAAAATGTATGCTTGTAAGAATTTCAGATGAGCGTCTGAGTTCTTTCATGGTCTATATTGAAATCAGTTCAATTTATTTTCAATTTCTTTTATTTTTGTACGGCACTGTTCCTGCATGCGACCATGATATCATCATCACATATACAAAATCACAACAAAATGAGCCAATGGACTATATCAGCATAAGCCCCATACATGGAAAGTCAATCATTCATAGGGTAGAGAGCTATCAGTGTGCAGTGCTATATGTTTTCCTAACTCTATGTGCATATTATACTCCATCATATACAGATACTATATCTATATAGAACAGGAATCCCTGACTCATACACAGACTAGTAAAATTCCCTACCATGTAATTGTTTTCAAATTATAATTAAGTTACTGGAGGAAAATAAAATATTGATTCTGTACATTTTATCTCTTCTGGAATGCAGAAAAAAATGGTTCTGCTTGCATAGTGCCGGGCGATGGATTACGGAAAGGCAGTGTCACCTTTCGTTATTTGAACAAAATGAGATTTATGCATATGCTGTCTTCTAAAAATGTTGTGTGTGTGTAAATACACTTTATCCCCCTCGTAAGTACAGTGAGCGTCTTCTGGAAAGTTCTGCAGCAGCTCAGGAAAATATCTAAGGAAACAGCTATGTGGCACTCCCCAGAAGAGTAGTAAAATGCCCTTAATTACCACTTCATATTTATTTGGGGGGTCTTAAAAACACTGTAGGAAAAGGCAAGGGCAACATCTGTCAGGGGAGGAGTCGGTGACCAGGGGATTCCGGCTGATTAGTTACACCTGTTCCTTGTTCCCAGCAGAATTATTGAGTGGTGTTTTATGTTTTGTATCAGCCAGTAACCTCAAGTATACCTTAGTACCATCTAGTACAGGGTTCCGTAATTCCAGGGATTGTCTGCAATGGAGTTTGCAGATTTCCTTGCTCAAACACACCTTATTCAGCTCACCAGCTAATTGCCAGGATTAGTATTTGTGTTTGAGCAGGGAAATCCGCAAACTGTGGGGCAGACTGACCCTCCAGGACCGGAACTGGGGAACCCTGGCCTGGTACCTGAAATCTCTCTCTCAGTTTGTGCTTTTCAACTCATCAAAAATGATTCCTTCTTGTCAAATATGGAGGTCACGTGACTCTGTTTGCTTTTGGGGCTGAAGGGATTCTAACGAGCATATTTGGAGACTGAGTTTCAAAAGCATTCATATTCAGAAAGAAGATCTTTCCAGTCAAGCGTCTCTGTGTAATGTAATGGTGTAGGAGAAGGTCCAGTGACTTTGGAGGCCATGTCAGATGCTCACCTCTGTTTCAGTGATCCTATGCATCATCTTCTGTAGCATCATGCGCATCCAATCTGATAAACAACAGTCACTGCTAATGCATTTTGGTGCCTGGCCTACATGGAAATTGCAGTGTTATGGTGCCTCAATAGGCATGAGCAATAAATCAGGCAACACGTCTGTGTGGTTTTATCCATTTGCCAGAAGGCACCAACAACACACAACTGGCCCTCCATTAAAGCCCAAACGCACAAACACAGGCCAAGACCAGCGTATCTGTAGCTTCTGAGAGCCAGACTCCAAACACGCCGCCTACGGAAGCCCAAAGGGAAGCCTTTATAATCCGTAGAGGCCTTGATGTGAATCTCCTTAATACAGATCCTTCAGTCTTGCAGGTCAGATGGGGTTTAATTGACTGCCTGAAATATTCATGGCGACATCAGATAGACAAATGAAGTTATAAGCACGCTGTAAAATTTATGACGGGTCAGGTGTCACCGTCTACTTGGGAACAATTTACTGTTTGATTTTTAAAATGTAATATCAATTAATATGTTAAGCACATTAACAATAACCCAATGGCACCAGTCATTCATCAGTTATGAAATTGATTATTTGACTGAGACCTGCTAGGCTAACGCCTGAGCGCCCAGATACGCTGCAATGAATGATTTACGTCATTTTATTTGAGATACAATTATCTTTATGAATGGTTTCAGGATAGATGAGACCCTGTAAATCTCCACGTTACATTTCAGTGGTCAGAATCCCGTGTGTAATGTCGTTTTCAAAACTTATTTCTGCTCCAAAAACGTCCTAGCATCTCCATGTTAAGTCTTGTTGTCTTACGGTGCATATTGTATTTGTAGATAATTACCCCAGAATTGTGCCATCTGCAGTGCCGTGGTCATTTTATTCGTATAGTCATGCCTTCCAAACTGTAGAACCTTGAGTTGTGTTCATCATGGTTTGTGACCAATGGGCCACCATGCTATTCTGGTGCTATTAGCACGTGAACTGCGTGATAATGAAGCTAATTTCATGTCTGTAATGCTGTCACCGGCAAGTTAAAAGGAAACAAGCTTTAAAATATCTGTCTCTGCCTCCTGTCTCCACATCCAACATACACCAATTAATAACTTGACTTCTCAGCAAAGTCCACACTCGCTCCTGTGTATGTCTTGAAGCACGGGAAGGAGACCATGGCGCACCGACGTTTACTGGCTTGCCGAGCGGGAGCAGATCTCGGCAGATCACAGTCCGCCTGCGAGAACCGGCATCTCGCCACAGTAAATACGGCGCGGCTAATTCAGCGGCGTCTCCGACGCCAGCGCAGGTGTCCGTGTCGCGTTAAGGACCCGCCTCTGCTCAGGAAACAGACATAAACACCTAACGCCCCTCAGATCTCTAACACACCTGAAGTCGTTTACATTCCGATCTAGAGCCCTGCCGTAAATGAGATTTCAAATTAACAACCGACAACCCGTCTCAATAGCTTAATGACTGTGAATTGCGAATGTTGTCAGAGATAGAGGCCTTATTTATTTCTTACGTGCCAAACCTCCACATCCACCCCAGACAGACAAATAAAACTTCCCCCCCCAACCACCCACCCACCCAGGTGTTTGCGCTCTAGCTGCTTATTCCACTGGAAGTAAACCAGCCTCGTTGGCACTGGAGGTCCATGCTTTTGAAGAAGATGGACCACTGTCTTCACTTTCCCTACTTGTACGCGAGTGGCTGTCCACGAAAGTTGTCCAGAACTCTCGCTCAGAGGGACATGCTGCCAGGGCCCTGTCCCCCAGCTGCGGCCACTGAACAAAGGCGGAGCGCGTTTAATTTTTCATAAACAGAGAAACCGCTGAACGCATCCGAAATGCAGCGCGGCCTCAAGCAGACGTACTGGCTTTTAATTTACAGGCAGCAATACGGGCAGATGGAATAGTTTGTGAGGTCAGTGCTTTTTCCCCCTTCTCTGATCTGGCTTTTCTCCGCAGCCCGTACACACACACACACACACACACACACTCACGACGGCTAGGAACTGGCCGCACTGATTATCTGCGCCAAACAAATGCCCCCCGACTTTTCATTCATTTTCACGTTTGGTGGAGGGTGCATTAAGGAGAGGCAGGGCAGTGGAATCAGACAGAGCTCACGCTGTGTGGCCATATGCCAGTATGAATATGCATGGGAATCTGTTACACACACCAACAGGAAACGCATAAAAAAAGGAAACCACAGGTCATTTATCTGAGGAGGCAAATTAAGTCACCTCTGGGCAGAGTACACTGTGATACTATATTAAGACATACAAGAGTGTGAATAGGATGAATCTCACATGATGTATAAGGTCATTAGTGGGTTTTTGTGTGATTTTTGTTGTTTTAAAAGCACATACATTAAATGAGTAAGTCCTTCTACCACGTGATACATGAAGAGAATCATATAAATACTACAGGATCTTCATCAAATCCGCATTGATCCAGCTCGGTGAGTTTAGTTCTTAAGCAATGCCTTATGAACCTCTAAAAGATTAATTACATGAGATAATGAGGACCTTACTAATTGCTAATCCACACTTCTCAGTTAAATTAAATTATCATAATTCTTCTACCACTTTAAGTGTTTCATGATTTTTTTTTCCCCCATCCCATTAGTGTTTTGGGGATTTTAATCCAAAACTGACAGAAATATTAGGTTTGCCGTTTTACGACGTGAATAAACGGAGATTCCGTTCTGGTTAAATGTAACGGCTTTCTCTCTTGTAATGGTACCATGCATATTTGACTGGCATTTCAGATTTATTCATTATATTTCTCAGGTACTGAATCAAATTTAAATGTATCATATTTCCGGTGAGTCCAAACAGGCAGTGAAACTCCCTAACTAGCACATTGATTAATTTGCGCCTGCAACTATGTGACTGACACACTTCTAAGCCCGGAAATCCTTGGGTTGTCATCTATTTGAATCCCATAGGAGCTTTCCAACTCAAGGTAGACTTCCCCAGGACCAGTGGGAATTGAGAAAAGAAAAAAAAAGAGTGATTTTAATTGTACCGGGCTTTCTTATTGGTCCCAGTAAAGGAAAATGACAGCACCTTCCGGAATGTTCTGATACAATAAAATGCCTGTGGGTTTGTTCGATAAAAGCGGAGTGGTTTTCACCTCATCAACGTGGTACTCCTTCGAGTGCCGGCAGTTGCATTGGGACCAGCCATGGTGTCAAGCCATAAACGTCCGGAAAATGACTAGTTGATAAGCACTTCCTGGATATGCTAGTTTAGGTTAGACAGGAAAATTACAGGCTTTACTGATCTGAATAGATATCCTATAGCCTGAAAGATTCCCCTGTAACCGTTTTTAATTGTCACAGCACAATTTATAGGAAGGTCTTTGCCAATCGTGATGTTAACCTTAAATAGGTCTTCCTATTTATGGAAAGGGGGTGTTCTTGCCATTGAATTGTAAGCTCTTTCAACAAGAGGTGATGTACAAGGCCTCTGCAATTCATTGCCATCAGCTGTGTTATTGGGGTAGAAATTGGCTCAAAGACCGTTTCTGCTAATGATGTGACTTTGTTTTGTTCGCTAACTGCCTCCCAGTTATTTCAGAATAAGCCAAATGCAAAGGAGAAAGATGGATGCAAGCGCCATGTCAAAACTCAAGCCCGGCGATCCGAATTAAGCCAAATGGAATTCCTTCACCAATAGCTAAGTAGCAGACAATGCGGCTGATTCCTCAGTTTAGTCTGAATGGGTCTGATATCAGTCCAAGTAAAAAACATGTAACGGACATATCGGCATGACAACAACGAAATGCATCTTATGTAGGAAGATCAGTAGCGCAGACTTGGGGGAAGGAGTCTCCTGATTAGCACAGCATGAAGCTCCAGTTGAGTTCACAAAACAGACTTAGTAAAACCTTATTTGATCTTGTTGTGACCCATTTGGATCTTTCTCTTTTGTATTTTTCTCTCGCTGAATCCACAAAAAACACAACATTATATATATATATATATATATATATATATATATATATATGTTTAATCCCAATATACACCAGAACAATAACCATAAACAAGATATTAAACGGCCATATTTTTCAAAGTGCCCACACTTGAGAAGCTGCTGTCAGACATGAGAGCACACAGATCCTGCCTTTCCAAAGTCCACCTAACACACGACAAGAATTACAGCTCTGACAGAGTGATGGGACTTGGTGACAGACAGATACTCATGTTTGCCGCAGTGCCAACGTCGCATCACCCTGTCATCTGTTAGGGGCCGCGTGGGGCGTCTGCTGCATCGCATCTCGAAGCCCCCGAGTAGCTTGTTAACTCTTTCTTCTGTAAGTGTTGGTCAAGCTTCACGCCTAATAAAACCCATGCGTTCGACCCAGGGGGGGTCTCGGATCACGGTGACCGCGATGGTGCTTGGGTAAAATTTCTGCATGATCTGCCCTACAGGGATCTTCCTCCATCATAAGGACATTCTCAAACTTAATAACCATAACTGCATAGACCAGGCCATCAAAAACCTATTTGTTTCATCTAGAGAGCTCTCCTCTGTGATGCTTGGTTGTAGTGCTGCTCAGGTTTTAAGGGTAATCAATTGCTGAAATATCATTTTCTCTCTCCCACCTCCCCTTCCTCCTTCCCCTCATTCCAGAACATTATATTAAACACTTAATTATTCATTGGTTATGTCCGTCATGGTTAAAATATTGTCCGAAGCCGGTCGGAATGCATCAAGTCGCTCTCTTCTCCCCCGCGAGGTTAATGGTGACTCCTGCACTTTCATTAGCTTGACTAAAGATGCTCTCCCCCATAACTCAAAGCTCCGTAAGTAAGTAGAAATGTCTCAGCACAGGCCTTGTGGTCAACCGTCCGGCTCTTCTTAGACACGATCGCTCATCGTATCGTTTGATGTTACCGTGGACTTGCTCTCGCGCAAAGTGGTTTAGGTACTTTTCAAGATACGGCTTTATAATCCAACCAATTCATATAGGTGAAGCAGAATATGCTAAGTATCATGGTCATAGATAAAAAAAAAACACCCACGGCCCACCCAGAATTTGAACCAGGAACTGCTTGGACAGAATTTCACAGCCTTAATCTCTGCAATTAATTGTTCTAGTTCTGTTAATAAAAACATGACAGGGAGATGTTTGTGTGTGCTTATATAGTGTGGGCTTTTCTGTGTTGGTACAAAAAGGAAAATCTTAACTGAAAAACAATGCCTGCAGCGGAATGATGAGTTTCGACTAAATTATGGCAGTGACCATCACAAGGAACATGTCACTGCACCCCTGAAGACCCAGACCCCAGATCCTGAAAAGAGGACATTCTACAGAAGTGTCGTCTACCCGTTTGCCAGGAATCACCATCAACTTAATGGTACCTAATAACAATTACACCAGGGACTTCAATGACGTCTGACAGCATCTCCAGTTGGAGCCTATGAATGGTGTTAAATGGATCATAGTCGAGAGCCTCGAGGTCCAGTGGGACGACATGTCAGGGCTGTGGTGGTTAATGCTTCGAGCTGTGAAATACGTAACCTCGACGAAAACGACAGTTTCGTGCACTTAGCGAGATTGCACGTTGATCGCATCTCCCGGATATTGCCGAGATGAAATCCAGTTTATCACTGGTTTAACAGGGTATTACACATAACGTAACGCTTTTCCAGGATAAAAAATGTACACGGTTAGGTTCCGGCCAATAAAGTGAACTGCTGACGTGGACGTTTACATTTCACTACCAATGAAGGTTTATTTGTCACCATGAAAAAAAGCACTGAAAATAATGAATTTTGCTTTATAGGAGGTCAGTCTATTTTAATTGGAAATGATGGAATGACAGAGGATGAAGGGTGATGGATGTCAAAGGCCGATGTCGCGTCCTTAAAGCAAATGCAAATCTTTTTTCATGCACTTGCACACTTTAGTAGCGAAATGTTTTTTTAAATATTCATGAGTCAAGGTGCATTACGATATACCACACAACACTCAGGGTGAACTGACTGGAATCAAATTAAGTCAAACTCAGGGAAAATTAGATTATTTAAAAGTTTCCATTGCGTTTCATATTTTACACAACCTATGTGCAGGTGGGTTAAGTTGTCTGTTAGTATCTAAAATTCCATTTAACATTTTAAACATTTGTACATAAACTAAGTAAATTAAGATGTAACAGAATCCTTAATTATGAGTCAAATGTTATGAATTTGGCAGCCATTTTATTCAGTGTGATATTAATAAGTATATGTTATCGTGTATTTATCATGAATCATAGTCTTTTCGTCTTGTATTTTGGTATTGAACTCATTAAGAAATATTAGAACTTTTTTTTGTTGTGTGGAGAAATCTTCATTAAGTTTGCAGATGGCTTAAATCTAGGGGCAAAATACTTAAAATATTAAGTGTGAGTAAATGTGAGTACCGTAATTACACTATTATATGTGGATCATGTAGTGTGAAATCATGTGCCATGATTTTACATGTGTTGAAGTCCCAATCGGCCTTTGGGTTTCCTTTACCGAACAGCCTTCAGAGGAGAGAGATCTCCCGTTTCCCGTGTGGGGAGGGGTTTAGTCAAAACTGTGCTACAATCTGAACCTGCTTCAGAATTTGTAGTCTCAGTGGACCTCTGGGACGTGGTCAGAAGGACGCTGGCTTGCTTTGAACCTGCGCTGTGTGCTGGGGCCTTTGCTGGCCCATGTCATGTAAAGCGATACATTTCACAACCCTCCTCATAAATCATTCAATAAGGACAAGGGCAGGAGCAGCAAAATTACTGAAATAAGCAAACAACAAATTTGTGATGAACAGTTGTACTTTAAACCAGTCACCTTCCCTCATTGGGGTTGTATAAATGTGTAACCTGTAGGGCATTAGGACCCTGGAGTAAGGCCCGGTTAATTACTCAATTGGTATTAGTTAATTGGTAATGCTATAAAGGTGTTGCGTCAGGTAATGTAGGGCAGGTTGTTTGAGGGAATGCTGGTGTGCAAGTTAGGTGTATAAGGCTGTAAGTTGCAGTTAAGCAGCAATGAGATTGTTCTGCTGAGAATGTGATGTTTTAAGTGGATTAGCTGCACAAAGAGCAACTTTTTTTTTCTAGCTAAAGTTCCTCTCAGGATCGGGGACCCGGTTAATGTGGTCATTGAAGCAGACAGGAAGCACGGGGGGGGGGTTTCATTGCCTGTTGAGCTGGCTTGCCTTTCTTCCAGCTCTGCGATAATAAGGATTTCAAGAGATAATTTCAAGAGATAATCAACCTTTATTGTGATCTCAGACTAGAGCAGTGTTTCCCAACCCTGTCCTTGGGGACCCACAGACAGTCCGTGTTTTTGCTCCCTGACAGACAGTCCGTGTTTTTGCTCCCTCCCAGCTCTTGGTAGGCTGTGTGGACTGTCTGGGCGTCCCCAAGGACTGGGTTGGGAAACATTGCAATAGAGTGTGGAGCTACTGAGCCGTGGGCTGGGTTTGGTGGGAGGGAAAACTTATGCCCAGGACCCCCACCCCTGCTGTATGTAGTGGATGTGTAGTACGGGGAGGTATTTCCGTTTTATCACTGTAAGTAGTCCAGTGAGCCCAAGGGTTTTCTGTGTATCACCCTTGGGGGGTGACAGTTTCCCTGTTAGCACAGCCAGGCTATGGGCAGGTATGTTCGCCCATGTGGTTGGCCTCAGTTTCATCCTGTACAGCCTTCATGATGCAAGCTGATTTGGCTGTATGTGTTTTACTGTGTCTTTTTCATGCATGGTTCTGTGGCTCATTTTAACCCAGTTTTTTCTGTTATTATTGATAAGAGGAATGTTTTCAGAGTGAATAAAGACTGACTTCCAGCTGATATGCCAGTTGTCCTGATGAACCAACCGCTGAGGGCCAAAAATACACCACCTAGCACTTCAGCTCTTACATTTAGCTGCATTTCAAAATTTCAAAATGTCTTCTGATCTCAGTCAGATTTATTGTCATATAAAACTTGAAACAAGTAGTTGAATACTTTTTAAAATCTGTTTTTTAATCAGTTTTAAATGATTTTTCTTTCCTTTTTTAATTCAATTGCTCAGCTTTAAATTATAATAATATGCAAGAAGTCTCTTAGATCCTATTAACCGTTTTTATTCATCTGCCTTAGAAGATCTTCAGTCCCCGCAACTTATAAGCAATGATTATATGCGAGATGCATGCGAATGGAGCTGCAGGCCGTTATCTCGTTTGCACTGTCGCTGATGCACGCACTCTCAGGCTTCTGCTGTGGAATGACATCATTCGTGGCCTGATTTAACACGTTCGTCTTTCTGCCTCCTCTCATACTGCTGACTTCACCGTTTTAAATCACCTTCCTTATGTAACCTCAAACCTGCCTTCAGTGGTTTACCCTTCTGAGACACTATTGACATAACTAACTTACCTCTTAGCTCTCCGATACACGCCGGCCTACATAGGTCATGCCGATATGAAAAGCAGATTGCGGCGATGAATAAATGAATGCATTAATGAATAAACTGACACGCTGTCCGGTTTGTCTCCTGCCTGGTGTCCTAAGCTTCCAGGCAAACTGAGACACTGTGCTGGGAAAGAAGGAAAGAGGAGGGAGGAGAGGATGAACACATGTAGACGTTTAACTCTACTGTGATTATCTTTCATGTTAGTAGGTTATAATGAAAAGACAGGGTGATATCGCCATTTGAGAAGGGACACAATATATGAAACAGGAGACATGCAGTTCATATATGTCTGTGTGTGTAAAATATGTATATACACACACATCTATATCTATTACTCTGTTCTTTATATCTGTTATTTATTTACATTTCATTCTATATATATGGTACCCTTATGCCCCTTTTAATGCACAGGCACACCTGCCATTCCACTCTTCTTAAGTTAGTTACATACTGACAGAGAACTTCAATCATTTGTCTGTTTTTATGCTTCATTAACTTGGTGTGCATGCTGATCTAGATTGGTGTATGTGACCAGAGAAGAAGAAGAAATGTAATCCATTCAACCATCCATCCATTTATCTGTCTGTCCATCTTCCATTTTAGTGGGAAAATATTGAAAGTCCAGAAAGAGTATACTGTCATGGCACATTGTGATTTATGGCTGTATATTAATACCTAATGCTAGTGAACTTCACTTGGTGCACCTGGTTTTATAGAACTATGATTAATTTGCAGTCAGCAATGTTAATTAAAAAAAAAAAAAAAAAGTAATGATGATGACCACAATCAACAAAAGTGTTTTTTTTTTTTTTTTTGTATTTTTTTATTACATGGTCACAAAGATTTGGATCCACACGTATCTGTCATTAATATGGAGAATACAAATGACCAATCCCCATTAATGAAAACAACCACTTTCCAAGTTGTGCACAGGCCATGGATTGAGCGTATAATACTTTCATTGGAAATAATTAGATTTATACATGGATTAATGATCCTGGATCAGCTATTCCTCCCCCCGAATTGCTTCATGCGTATCTCCTCCATCGCTCTTCTCACTGAACTCTGCCAACGCTGTAGGTCTCCAGTGTTATTGATTCCTGTCGTCTGACTCCCTCGTAGGGCGTCGCTCTTTCATCTCCGCCCCAAATGTAAATTAAATGCCCCCCCCCGCGGCGAGGCTATGCCGGATCCGTCTAAAGCTTTTATCCCCGTGTCCCCTTTGAGTTTTGCTGTTCATCATCGGGGGGTGGGAGCCTTGTGGGATGGGGGGGGGGGGTTTGTTATTCAATAGTGGAAAAATGGGCTTGGCACACTTCCTGCCAGGATAGTGCCATCGAAGGATTGGATCCTCCTTTTGTGGGCTGTGCACCAATGGCGCCATCATGGTCGTCCCACACCGCTGGCCGCCAAATCGAAGCGGATTGGCCGCTTCCACGCCCACACGGCTGAGCCGCGCTCCACGGGCGCACCACACGCCAAGTTAGACTGATTAACTCTGAAACGGGATACAGTTACCCCAGGGGAGGGAAAAACAGGGGGGGGGGTTTGCATAGAAACTGAGAGCAGTGGTTGGATAATGAGCAGATATTACATGAGACTAAGTGAGGGCCTCGATTTCCACAAAATCAGTTCGACCACCTGACCCTTTGGTAATTGGTCAAAAAAAAAACCTCATCGAATCCCAAGTCTCTCCTTCCGATGGCCTAAAGCTGCTTTTTATTGCTAAGGCCAACAGGGCATTGGAGTTCTCTTCCTAAATAGTAATCCAGTTTGCAAGTTGGTGCATAGCTTTTGGCTACAGATGCTGGGGTCCTGCATGTGGAAATTACCTTTCTAGAATATCATCTTAATGCATTTTGGCGAGAAATAGCATCAGGTTACGCAGCCAGGAAGAAGTTCACTGGCTTGGCCTTTCAGGCGAGCGAGTTCCTATGATGACACCTTCAATTTAAAATGGAAATGTTTAAACAGTCATTTCATTTTCACGGTACGCAATTAAAACCAGCCAGAGCTGCACTTTATGAGGTTGCATCCATTTGATTTATGGTCATTTTTGGTTATGAAGAATAAATCCCAACTAATAGATACTTAGAGCTGTGGCACAAGCGGGTAAAATATGGATTACTGCACTAAATAAACACAATCAATTATATTCATTCTCCTCTTTTGGTCATTTCATCATAACGTTATCAGCAGTATGCAAGGGGTACAAATATGTACATCGCCTCCAAATTAAGTCCCACAATAGCTATGGATTAAATATAATTTTGTAATTTGAATATTAAATAACAAATAAACCATTTAACAATTTCATGTCTATTATTCATGTGATGAATAGCATTCATTAGAGACATTAATATCTAACTTTTTTAGTATCTTCTGTTCAACTCGATATCCTTTTGAGACTACCCTGGAGCAACGCTAAGCAAAACAAACATTCTTGGCAGACTGCAATCTATGTACAGAACCTGCTGTCCTGCATCTCCCGGTCTAGTCTCAAACTTCGTTTCAGTCAGAGATGTACGTATCCATCTTTGCCCTTCAAGGATGTCTGTGCTGAGAAGTTACGGTTAATTAGGTCTATCCGCTTGGAACGTGGAGGTTTGTGCCCATCGCGGAGGAACTCGAGGAACAGGGATAGCTGGTGGAACCAAGGAGTCATTCCTACTACCCCAGAGACCGATCACTTAACGAGAAAATGATGAAAGAAATGGCCCCTGAAGCTAGAACAGAATTAGCCAACTAGCAGAAACAAATTGACCCATTTTCAGTTTTGTTTCTCCTTTCACCCCTCTCTCCTGGCCGAGCACGGCTTTCGTTTAGCAGATTGAATAATGAAAATGTTAAATTGAAATTTGTCCATGATGTCCTGGTTTAAGAAGAACCTCAGCAGGTAACGGCGGCCTGTGGAAACACTGTGGTCTGTACATATAAACATATTTTTATCACTTGCTGTGTTTATTTTAGGTCTAGTAGGCCTATATTTTACAAAACAGCAATAAAAACTTATTTTTTAATTTGGAGTTTAGGAGTTATTGCTTTGACGCTCTTTTGGTAGGTAGGCATATATATGCAACACAGAATTCAATGTCTGCACAACTGTGCTGATAAAATTCTTCATCATCAGCTGAAATAAAACAGTAAAAGTCAACCCACAAAATATTAATACCCCATTTTACTGCCACACATCTGTGGAAATAATTTTTATATAGGTGGTTATTGGGCTTTATGGTCTCCATAATCCTGTTGTCACTCAGTAGCTATAACAAATTTGGAAAATACTGCAGTGTTACAAACTATTTATTTATTTATGCTTTTGGTTTGCTGTAATGTAAGGTATCTACAATACATTTAGCCTTTGTTTCTGCTCCTCTGGCTGTTAAATAAGCCACCAACCGAATCACACAAAGCACTACCAGAGAAATGAGCAATGCTTTACGTTCAGTGCACCTTCATAATGCATTCATAGAACATTCATAAGCAGCATGTAAGTATACCTTAACATGTTTTAAAACACTACATTCATAATACTTTCAATGACCAAGGCATGACAACTTTAATATACATTTTATAACAAATATTATAATTGTATAATCCATATAATGTTTGTTACTAATGTATATTAAAGCTGTTAAGATATGTTAGGATGTTAAGGTTTGCTTACATGCTGCTTATGAAAGCATTATGAATGCATTATGAAGGTGCACTGAATGTTCTACGAATGCACTATCAAGGCATTATGAAAGTGCAGTTAAGGTAAAGCGTTACTGAGAAATGTAAATGCTGAAGATGGATCTGAGCTCCCTGTAGTTTTTAGCCCATGATGGTGGTCTATTACAATAGGTTGTGAATTTAATTGATTTGTTAGATATTAATTTCTTGCCACATTTACTAATATCTGCTTAACACCATGCCTGCTCATGTGATTGAGTTTATATATCATTGTGAAGTCCATTCCAGTATGTCTACCTAAGAAGTATTACGCATGCTTATATTTGGTATAACTGTACCCATTTGGAATCACTGCATGTAATGTATCAACCAGACTGAATATATGCAACACTTTTGTGTGTGTTTTAAGTACACAGATAGCAAGGGTATGCATTTAAAAAGAGGGAGTACAGCTTAGTCCTGCGTATTGCAATAAGAAAACACTAAATTATTTATGAGTATATTTATACTTATTGATTTGCAGTGCAGTCTAGTTTGCTTAGGCTAATTCTCATCAACTCCTTTGGACAATCTTCAGTTTTAAAAGTGAATAGTATGATTTGTCGATGGTCGTGTGATCTGAAGTCATATTGTTGATGCCCAACCAATAGTTTACAATCAGGGCTAATTCTCGGTGGACTGAGTTTCTGAATGCTAAATGACAAATGCCTTTTTGAAGATCTACATTTTGGACACTGACGGCAGCAGAATGGGACTCAAAAATTAATGGCTATTTACTTTCCCGTTTATTTCTTGCAATGTCATCAGAAGAGAAATTGAAAAGAGATTGGCGTGATGTTAACCATGGGACTCATAGCATAGAATAGAATAGCTCATAGCAAATCATAGAATAGCTGTTTTTGTGTTTTGTGGTCATTTTACCTGCATTTTCGGACATCTATATCATGTTAGGTTAACCTACTTGAAAAAGCAAAACTCAATAAATTCTGGCCCAACAGTACATGAGTTGAAAGGGTATTCTATCCCTTCATCTGCACCTTGATCATCGCATGCACAATTTTTGATCTTTGACTATCACTTTTTTAAGGAACCCCCAAAACTCTTTGCCAGGAGAGGGCAGTTGGGGTTAAAATGTAATGACTCTCTTTCTTTAAATAGTGATAATTCCATTAGAGTGCAAACCATCGAATAACAGAGTTTCCCGGAGATGGGGCATGCTGAGGAACGCTCTTCTCCTAGCGGTGATCAAACAATGAAATTTAATCAGGTCTTGTTGGCTTTTAGTCTCCTGCACATAGCCAGATCTGTTTTGTTAATATAAAGTTCATTTCTATGAATAATAAAAATGGCATATGAACTTTCAATCTATTTCCTTTTTAATAATGCAGAAAGAGGAAAATAGAATAATTGTGCTTATTATTCACTACTTTCATCCCTTTTTTTAATATGCCACGCGGCATTTTTGCATTACAAAGAGCTGTTTTTATCTAATGGTGTGATGCAATGGTTGCCAGATGACAGCCAGGATTTAAAGCACAGCCTTCCAGATACTGGGCCTCTGTCGTTTAGATGTTCGATTCCACATGCATCGCGTGTAATTTCTAAATCTGGCGGACAGAAGCTCGGACAGAAACCATGGGATGATGTATGACTGTCCACACATCAGACACGAAAGCACATTTGCGTAACATTTTCAGAAAATGTCCTGAGTTATCAGAGGGAGTTAGAGCAGGCTTCGTTAAATGTTAGCTTACTTTGTTATGTTTTAATTTAATTGTAATATCTGTCTTGCCCTGATTTTGGAAATGACATTCAAACCGCGTGCCAGTATTCTTAATATATTCAGATGACGCTCTTCAAAAAAATTCAAAAAGTTCAAAATCAGTTGACGTATCTGAAGCATTTCTATTTAATTTTATTTCTTTATCTTGGACTGGCACAGTGGTGCAGTGCTTAGCTGTATTGCAGTGCTTAGCTCTATTGCCTCACACCTCTGGTACCAGGGTTTGAGTTGCTGCTCTACATGTGTGGAGTTTGCATGTTCTCCCAATGACATCATGGGATTTCCACCAGGATCTCTGGTTTCTCCCAACAGCCCCAAAACATGCTAAGGTGACGTGGAGCTGTATGTGTGTGTTAATGGTGAGTGTGTGAGCCCAGCAATGGCTTGGTGCCCCGTCCTGGGTTATTCCCTGTCTTGCACATGTGGTTTCCCAGGATAGGTTCTACAACCCTGCAGAGGACAAGCTATTGTGAAAAATGGATGGATTTTTTTCATAGTTTGCAGCTATTTATTAAGAGATTAAAGTAGACACAGGGCCAGAAGGTCAGTAAGTCTTCTGTCTCTTTTCCACTCTGCACCCAAAGTATATTGTCTCAATCTAAAAGGCAACATTAGCTCAGCAATACTATAGATGATTTATGCCAGCTGATTTATTGCATATTCTTAACTTGCTAGCAAAGCAACAGACACTTTAGGCATGCATCTTCATTTACTCTTCTGATTTAGACATGACTTCTGTTTGATATTTGTAAATTCTTCACTCCCAAACAGTCAAGCGAACATTGATAACACAGGTAATTAGGATGCTTTGAGCTTACAGTAGCCAAATTGCGTAAAATTTATGCTGTATAAAACAGCACTGGATTTAAACAGTTTCAGACATAATTTCCATAGTCAAAGTAAAGATTTCACCTGCCATATATTAAAATCTCTTTATTTCGTTGTTTCGGCTGTAATTGCTTTTTATTTATTTTGTATCATCATGATTAGTTTTGTAATTAGAGTAATTAGAGGAAGTGTTGTTAATCGCTTTATCAAACCACATCAGTGCTCCTCACCAATTTGTGACGATGGTCACTTTTAATTATCGCTCATATTCTCTCATCACTGCTTAATTGTAATCAGTGATTGTTGCAATAGGCATTAATGAGGTGAGATATCTCTTGGCGGTATCTATGGAGATTCTTTTATTGGCCCCTGGCGCCTTTCTACCTGCAGAGATTTCTTAGCCACTGGATAGGAAAAAGATCTCCAAATGACTCCTCCTGCTCTCAGAGACTGGGTCACTATGATCACTTCCATGGAGGGCTGTGGAGGGATTCTGTGGGTGAAATTCCTGAGGCCTTTGCTGCACTGATCTTTTCAATCAATAGGGGGCGCCAGTGGTAATTGCCTTCATGCTGGCAGGGGGTTAGAGAGTGGCTCCTTCGAGCTGAAATTCAGCTCCTAATTCATCTTCCCAATGAAGTTGGGAGCTTAGGTAACCTTATTCCTGATTTCTGTGTCATTCCAACATCATACCCTGTGTGCCCGTGTTGGACTAGTGTTGAGTTTGAGGCTACAGCCGAGAGAATGGGGGGTAGTTAATTAATACATGCAATATGCCCTGAGTTTTCTGGAAGAGGCAGCCCAATGGCTTGGCAGAGCAGCCAGCTACTCACTTCTGTGTGAGGATGATTCAATCAGTTTTCCAGGCACTAGCGGGCAAGCAAAGTAAGAGGGGGGGGGGGGGTTGTGTAGGCAAGACGTGACAGTGCTTATCCAGGTGGGTATTTTCTATTTATTACACTGATCTCATACTGTATGTACAGCCTTCCTGGAAATCTGACTGCAAGGCAAAAATCTATGAACAAATGTATTTAAAATGGAGAAAATTATACAGCTGGACCAATTACCCAAACGGGGCATGTTTTTGTCTGCCAGAGTCAGTCAGCGTGACCTTACTTCAGTTCAGAACTGATCACTGGATGGTGTACAGACATGTCCTCATGTCCCACGTGACTGATACACTGCATTTCTGCTGTTCTCTCCTGGTTTTATTGGTGTCTAACATAGAGGAATCTTACCGCTTTTAGTCAAACAAGAATCAAAATAAAAGATGCAGAGATAAGATGGTGCAGATTGACCCTGTGCCTTGGAGAGTGGCAGTAATCTACTGTATTCACATTTAATACCTATACCTTAGAGGCCAGATGTCATTTGTAATGGCGATTAATATATAACAAGACATATATAAGATAAAAATATGTAAGACAAATCAGGGCAGCTTGAAGAAAGGGAGCTGGACAGGTAGCCAGTTTTATCTCAGGAGGAGTCAGAACCATGTATTATTCAAGATTCAAAGCTTTATTTGTCACATGCATGATTACGCTGAGTACAGTGTGCAGTGTAATGCAGGGTTACTGAGCCCCAGGCTGGGGAAAAGGGACAAGGGCTTAATAGACAAGACAGAAAAGTCATAACCTATTACAAACATTAGACATTAAATAGTAATCATATCCCATGGTGTAAAAACTGGCAGTAAGCAGAAGTTGTATAAGTGCCCAGAAATAAATAGGTATTGATATATATACATGTGACTTAAGCAGGTTGCTGTGTAGATTCTAAACACCGTCCTTGTTTAGGATCCAGAGTGCCTGTGCGATGACAATGATGGTGGATTTGGTCAAAAAAAAAAAATGGTGCTTTTACCCAAGTCTTTGACGCAGTCTGCCACGAAATGCCAGCTCATACCCCACCTCTCTTCCCCGATACAGGGTTAAGCATGACCATCACGGCATTTTCACAAAGCAGATCCCCGCTTCTGTTATCTGCCCAGATAATAACACAACCGCAGTCTGACGGCGATTACAATACTGCTGCATGTTGCATGAGATCACACTTTAATTAAACTCAAAAACCATTTTTAAAGATCCCATTCATATTTATCTTAAGTCTAATACAAGGGAGAGGCAGTGGAGTGAAAGTGTTTTTTTTCCCGCTTTGATTGGATCAAGAGATGGATGGGTGATTTGCAGATTCTCTCCTCTGGGTAATTGCAGGCAGAGGATTATCTCGGTTTATGGCCATGATGGTGAAAAATGCTGCGGTGAGAGATGAAATGCATCTTCCTGAACAAGCTTCACAGAAAGCCGGAGACTTTCTGGACAGTATGGAGCAGGTGATCTATGACATCACCTCGCTGCCTGGTCACATGACTGGCTCATGGACAGTCGGTGAAGGAAGTAATTAAGAACCTTTTGAACTCTAGAAAAGGTCTGGTCTCTAAACACTCTACTCCAAAGAGATTCAAAGAAATGAAGTTGTGGGTTCACAAGGTAGATGGAGCTTATTCCAAATAACTCAACTCAGAACACTTTATTGTCAGTATGTGAACATACTGGAATTGGTTGTGGTTCAGTACAAACAGTGAACACAGAGACGTCTACCGTTAACAGAACACGGTATAAACAGGAATGAAGGACAACTGTCCAGTGCAAACATACCAGAGTATAATAGGGTAAAAAAGATACAGAGAAACATACAGTGCATGCATACAGGCAATAGGGTACATACTGCAATCCTTACAGTGCAACAACTGCAGATTGCACTGGATAGTGATAGCAGTGTAATGTGAAAAGATGGCAGATGTGCAGTAGATGGAAGAGACCTTTCTCTCTCTCTCTCTCTCTCTCTCTA
>JAODJU010000025.1:17102741-17117173 GCA_026776725.1 Gnathonemus echidnorhynchus | reverse complement strand
TATAATATTAATGTGGCATTTGTGTGTGGCTTTCCAGAATTTTTAGCAAATGTCTCTACATCTTATACATTATGCTGCATATTCAACATTAACAATAGGTGAAATATTTTGAGTCATTCGACATCGAGAAGATACACTCAGTCAGAACTTCCCTGTCTTTATAAATGAAAGACGGCTGACTTCACAGGAGTATTTCTGAACACGTTTCGCTCATTAGCACGCGCTGTAATACGACAGAGAACCGTCCACATCGGCCCGCTATAAATATTCCACAGGAAACAAAAATTCCCAATCAGGTCTGGATATTTTAAAACAGCAGTGAAACACTCGCACTTACATTTCCCAGAATCAAAGCCGTTAAACATGAAAGCGGGAGGAATATAAGAATATAGCTGTGGGCTCTCTGCATGAAATGGATCGTAAAAAGAATAAAACGCCAATGTTATTTCTGAATGCTATTTCAGTCTTCGGGGGAGTTACGGCAGCGTCTCCTGCACACCGGATTTTTTAGTATTGTCATTTCCCACTGTCTGACTCTGATAATTTTTCACATGCTTAAAATGTCAAATGAAACAAGCGTTTAATAGAGACGCGCGCATGTAGTGGAGAGCTGGAGTGAGCGGTAGTACCGTATAACAGAGCAGACATCCCGAGTATATTCCACTGAGATGTATGTATCTATGTATCTCTCTTAATTACAATAATAATAATGTACAATCATAAGTTTATATTTAATAGATTTTATTTCTTTTGCACGCAGCCTTTTCCCGTTTTTTTTTAGTTGCATGGTCTACCCAAGCAGGAGCCCCGAGTCGCAGATAATCGGATGAGTATCAGTCCCAGAGCTCGCTGAATTATTAATAGGCATGCAAGGCAAATAGAGCAATGCGATTATTTAGCCCACAGTTGAGTGTCTGATCGCCGTTGTCCTGAAGGGCAAGACCCTACCGGGCGTTTTTAATCACAGTCGAGGTAACGAAGTTAAATGGCAATAGAGTCTCCTGCTCTGTGATCTTGCCAGAAGGAGGGAGGCGAAAGAGCAAATGCATTTAGGCACTTTGTGCGTCGATTCGTCGCCAGGTGAATTGCTCGGGCTCCCGTTGCGGAATGAATCGGATTTCTAAACAGAACTTTTCCCTGAGCAAAATCCAACATTTTATGTGTAGAGTAGATGCAGCATTGACTTAATTCGGTAATAGATGAAGCCGGGAGAGGCAAGGCTCACGCAGGGAGATTGTCAAAGCGAGCTCAGCTATAGCGCTGCATGCCTGCGGAATAAAAAGAGAACAAACACGCAAACGTACTCCTGGTATTATAATGCTGATGTGCAAGTTATCGATGTTTCAGCTTATCTTTCAGTTGTTTTAACAACTTATTCTCAACAATGCAACAATTTATTCCCCCCAAACCCAGGCAGATGGACGAACGGACAGACAAGTTCATCACTATACTAGTTGAGTTACTGAACGTAAATACCAGCATCCACCCTGACTTTCCCTATCACCTACTTCAAATGACTCCGTATTGATTGAGGAACAATGAGACAGACGTCTGTGGGTTTTTTTTTAACCCTTTCATGAATCCTGAGACACAGGAGGGGAATTGCAATACAGGAAGCCATCAATGGCTGTATTGAACCGGTGGTTCTAATGCCTGGAAGTCCCTTTTTTCCAAGCCGATATTACATCTCGGAGTCTAAAACACACCTATAGGTAATATGCAGAGGGGGTAATATGCGGATAACATCGACTCTAATGTTACTCTTTTAAAGCATGTCGTTTTCTTTTAATGAAAGCCGATTTCTTGCTAAATGAATATTCAGGGTTAAGCTTCGCCCTCCAGTAAATTAATACATTTGACGGTCGTTATTTGAACAGTGGCCTCGCTCCAGGCCTCCTCATATCCATCATTAGATTAAAGAGAAATTACAATCAATACGCTTCCCGTCTTCTCGGGCCAGCATAATGGCTGTCAATGTTAAGGACAGGGCCCCGAGTTACAGCTATCGATCTCCACTAGGAATATTCCTTTTTACCATCGGCACATAAGATGAGCGGTTTTTCTTTTCAGGCGAGAAAATAGTGAAACCACTGTGTGGAGGATCTATTATTTTGTCCTGGACGGCAGATGCGAAGACTTGACTGAAAAGTAGAGAAATGGAGCCAGCAATCATGTGTAAGGTTTAACCCCCTCCCCCCCTTTCCTTGGCTTGATCCTTTCGTCCCTGTCAGTGTGCAAACACTTATTAAAACGTGCCTAAAACGTCGTGCGTAGTAACAGATGCCGTGGGGCGGCGGGGGGACGCGACACGGCTACCGAAATTGTGCATCAGCAAACATTTGCAGAGAAAGCACAGCGTGCATGTGCGTGTGTGTGCGTTCGTGTGCGGTGGAGGGTTTGGGGCTTTTTTTGGAGTGTTGTTGGGGAGGCGTGGGGGCGGGTTAATCACCTTCCAGAAATCCCGAGTCCCACGCAGGTTGGCGCAGAAGCGTGTTTACGCTAAAGTTCCGGCTGATCTGCGGGACCTTCGCGTCGCGGTTTTGACAGTTCGCTCCTCGCCCCCCTTTCCTCCTATGGGTATCCATCTGGCCCGTCTGTCCCGCCCCGAACCTTTGTTGCCCCCCGACCCTGGCAAACAGAAACCGCGGAAAGCCTGCGGTCGCGGCAATAACCCCATTGGCGCGCTCTTTCCCCTAACCGGCGGGGCCCACTCAATCACGGCCGAACACCACATGTGGACTGTAGGGGGCGCTGTGCGTGTAGGGGAGCGGCTCAGAGGCTGGCTGCACGGGGCCGCGCGGGGAGTACGGCCAGCCCCGGCTTCATTCGTTTTGAAGTACGGTTTTTACTTTGTGGAAGTTTTCTGTAGTGCAGTTAGTTTGAGCTTTTATTATTAGGAGGCATTCTAGAATGAGCCCCTGCCTGGCTCTTCAGGATTCCCAAAGGCACGTTCATTGCTGTGATTGAGTCCATTCATCTCATTGCTGGGTGTCCTGTTCAGAGGTATAGGAGAAAGTTTGATATCGGGGAGACACAAATAAATAATTTTTATTAATTATAATTAATAATTCTTGAAGGGACGAATGAGGCCAAATTTAATTCACGCGTTCACCTCCCGCTTCCTATATCTGTGGTTCACGTTCTCTTTTTCCAAACATTACGGACTTCTCCAGTGTTCCAGATCTTCTCCTAATAAACCTAAAATAAGATCGTTAGTCTGGTAAACACTTTTTGTGACGATTAATTTACTGGAAATTACTTGGAAATCCATTTAAAAGTACCCATTTTTTGTATTTTATTTTTTTTCCTCCAGCTGATTTTTTTTTTTTTTTGCTGGAATTTTGGATTATACGCGCACGTACGCACAAATTAGATTCCCCATAATCAGTCCCCCTGCTCTGTCTTATTTCCTCACCTGTTCTACCGGGAAAACAAAACCGTAGTTACAACGTTTCACCAATAGATGTCAGTGCAGCCAACGGAGCCCTTAAGACGTTTTTATTTTAAATGTGCGCCCCCCCACACTCATCTGCTAAAAGAACCTGGTAATGCCCTTTTCCCTTGAAGAAAAAGTAATGATTTTTGTCACATTATCATTTCGCTGGGGGAATTACAAAGTGAAAATAAAGAACGGCACAAAATGTGTCTAAAATATACAGTGCGCAACGTGCCATTTAATTGGAGCTGCGTTGCGGTGAGCTTCCCCACAGCTCGCGGGTGCCCGTGTACAGCCGAGGGGTGACTGCACTTAAACTATCACTAAAAAGCATTGGCCTGCTTACTGTGAATCCATTTTTAATTCACTGGACAACAAGGGACGACTCTAACCGCTCAATGAGGGCCATTTAGATTGTTTCCACGGCAAAAGCACAAAGGGGCTTTGCCCCGATAGCCGTGTTTCACTGTGTACAGAGCATGACAACTTCCTGTGGATTTATGGGTGTCTGTGAATAACGCCTGTGATTTATTGACACGCGGTCTTTCACGTTTAATGGGCATTTAAGGCGACGACGAGCCCGAGAACAGACCGGGGGCCGCCTGAGTCCACGGCGCCCCCTGGCAGGGGAAGGGGGGGAGGATCCTTTTGCAGGCGGGCCCACCTCCCACGGGCCGTTGACACGGTGATGCCAGAATCAGTCTCGGCAAGGTGCCCCTACTAGTTTTCTGTGACAAAATAGGAGCTGTTTCACTTGTTCCAGAGGTGACAGTGTGGTGTAGGAGCTGGAACGGGTGCCAAGTACGTTTTAGAAGCAAATCCCTGAAGTGCTATAATTCTGTGTTTTTATATATAAATTAAGGTCTCACAAGTGATCCTTTCAAGGGGTGTAATTGGACCATCTAAGCTAGACCTGGGTAATTATTTTCTGCGGAGGGCCAAATCAGAGCATCACCATGTCAACAGGGGCCATTTTTAAATGACTATCTTCATGTCACATTGAAAGTTACAATAAGAGACTTGTTAGATTTTACTATTTCTTTATTATTAATCGAAAGAAAGATTTGTGGCCAAAATCTCATCTTAGTGGTTTTAAGCATAAAACTTTACCCCTATTCATGATTGTGCAGGCCAGTGTGAATAAAGTCCCATGACTGGCTTTTGTCCAGGTCTGATCTATATTGTATATAACCCTATAATCTCATGCAACACCAAGTATACAATATAAAAAGTGCACAAGCAGTAAATGGCATTAAAGTGTAATAAAGGTATCACATACTAATGTGATTGTTTTATGCATCAACAAAACAAAAGGCAATTTCAATGATGCAGCATGTCGTTAAGTAATCATAATATTATACGTATCTAGGTCCCTCGGGGCAACATGGGCATTATGATTATGTGAACTGGAGCAGGACACTTCATGGTGTAAACAATAGAAATCAGGGAGTGAAGAAATCATTTTAAATGAAGTTACACACTAGATGATTATATAGAGCCCCTATAGTCGTATATCTTTTATCATATCTATATAATATCTGTATTATCATAAATATATTTAAATACATTATAGCATATGCAAATAGCAACAATAAAAACTAACAAGAATTTGTTATGTTCGCCAAAAAGTTACTGATATCTTCTTGGATGGCTAGATGGACGACTCATCCAGACCTACCCCATGTATCTGTTAAATGTCGCCACCAGCTCAATTAATTAATTAATTGAATTAGTTAACTCAATGAGGGATTGATTTGCCAAATGGGGTGGGGAAGTGGCCCAGTCAAAAAACACACGGGTGTATTGGACGGTTGCTGCAAATACTGGGGTGACTTTATGAGATGTTTTGAAATGGCTAAGTTGACACACTTTGACAGACATAACATCATAGTTTTACACCAACATGAAGATCATTTAAACATCATTTTCTTTGACCACCTAAGACTTTCGCATAGCGCTGCGTCTGTGTTCCATAATCTATGTAAATATTTTGTTGCACCCAATACAAACCTATTATTGCATTTCTAAGCCTATTTGTGTGGCTTAAAAGATGCATTCCGCTGAGACTTTGTTCGCGTGAAATTCTCCAAATGCAGTTTGATCCAAAGATAATAGGAGTACTTTTCAGTTTCATGTTTCAGGTCTTCACACGCCCCCCTTCCCCAGCCCCCAAACCTAACTCCTATCTGAGACGATGACACAGAAGAGCTTCCTGTGCACTTGGGTGAATCTACATCCCAAAACGACGTCTCTGCCCGACTTTGTCCCGCACTGGCTGTGGTCGATGCCGATCACCTGGCCGTTAATCGCCCAAAATCTCAGTTAATGATCTGTTTTGCTGCTGTCTGCTGGCAGCAGCCCAGTTTAAGTATTTAATTATAAGGCCTGCTGTTTGATTTATGTTAAGTTGGTGATAACCTCCCCCCCCCATCATGAGCCGAGGAGAACGGTGGAGAGATAAAGAAAGAGAAGGAAGCTAAGAGCTTCATATGGGCTTAATTATGGGATGGAAACCTCCGTGGTGAATAACATTAGGACCCAGTTCCTCCCTGAAGCCTTGGTCTAAGATATATATTTTTTCAGGCATGATTTGGCGTGAAGAGTCACTGAGATGTCGGAGAGAATCGAAAGCTTAAAAGCAGCCCTTTGAAATATAGATTCTGCAAATTAAGCACTTGAACAAATCCCTACGAGTTCAGCTGGGCCTTGTGAACTTCTCAACACGAAACAGACGGAGGCACAGGCAGAGAAACGGAGATAATTGACAATCAAGGAACGTCACAAAAGGAACGGCGGAAAAAACTGAAAGTGAGCCAATGATCTCCAGCTGAAAACAATCGCAAACTTTTGACATCTGGGATTTTGAAATCTATATTGAACATCTGGCCCTTGGCCTGTCCCTCTCTGCTTAGCGCAGGAAAAGCACCAGAACTCAAGAGAAGAGAAACATAACGGACATCATGTATGCCCGAAATGATGTATGCGTATACTTATGCCGGGTAGAATCAAGGTAACTCAGAGAACAAAGTCTTTTTTCATCACATAATTCAAACTGGTAGAAACAGGAAGCAAAATCAAATGAAGTCTCCCGCAGATTCGCGCCCCCGGATGCATGTGTAGGACATGGATCTCCGGATAGCTACAGACTCTCTTCCTTTCCCTTGCCATCCGGGGAGAAAAGTCAGAAAACGTGACCCTACGGCCTACAAGCTGTGAGGAAACGGTAGAGGCTGGCATACAGCAGGGTGAACGTCTGAAGGCTTCCTAACACACCCTTGTGCCTGAAGGACAGGGGCCTGATCCTGTCTGTTAGCTGCCCCCGGCCAGGAAACCGCAAGGGCGCCCCCACGTAGCGGGGGCAGCATATACACCAAAGGTCTACATGTTTACCCCTCACTGTCCAGCTGTCATCAACACTGCATCATGTAGGACTTAAACGACAGCAATCTGGTTGGGGCAGATTTCAGCATTTAAAACAATGCTATAAAATTACGTGATTCTTTTTCTAGTAATGTTGGTTTCAGAATTTTACAGTGTTTGTGAAGCTCCAATCTGCAAACAGAACCACATGACAGGGATATGGATGGAATACGGACCTTATTTGGGTACGAGAGTGGCGTCTGACATGAAGCAAAGCGAAACACAGCTGGGAACACAAGGAACAAAACAGAAGATACTGTAGTGGTGGAGAGGCACTGGCATAAGGATCCTGGCACCAAACCTCAACTGTCTATCCATCCATCCATCTTCAAACCATTTCACTTCTTGGGGGGTTAGGGTGGATTCATTTTGTGCATTTGAGACTAGCCCTACCTTTCCAAGGCCACAGACTCGCACCCCCCAGGCGTGCCCAAGCTGGCTAGGAGACGAAGACCCTCCAGTGTGTCCAGGGTCAAGCTGCCCGTGAAAGGTACCAGGAAACACCAGGATACCCAGGCTAACGGTAGAGTTCCCATGTAACCCTGCAGTGGCTCCATGGGGCCATCTTGGGTTTCTTGGTATTAACCAATGCTAAGGTTAAAGGTCAAGGTGTGGTGTAAATTGGGCAGCAGGTGGATCCAAACTTACACAATAGGTTGTAAGGTGCAAAAATAAGCCCATCACTGAAATCCCCCCCCCCCCCCCCCATACAGAATAGTGCAACCCAGAGCAACCTTTAAAGTGTGTTGTGGCCCAGTCACACCAGACTTACACCAGACTTCCATCATCCAAATGATCACTAGGCTTTACATGGAAACCTCTCTGAGTTCAATCACAACTCGGATGCAGCCTGAACAAGCAATTAAGTACTTCTGTGCCCATAGACAAATCCACTTTAATTAAATTCTAAACCTAATATAAAATGGTTTGTGTGATGTTTTTTCTTAAATATGTTTCTATGAAATCCTGGTTTAGGGCATTTAAGATTAGTTAGGATGAAAACTGTCAAAGAGCTCTTTGTGGATTATACAAGAACGCTGTTGAGAATTATTGATTTTTGTGAAAGTAACCGGTCGATACTTTTGCAACATGAACAAATTCAGGCTCTTATAGCATCCTGCAGTTTTTTTCTGGTCTCATTGAAATATGGTTGCAAATTACAGGTACAGATGCATTTAATATGTACATTTTAGCCCGGCTTCTCGTATAGCAGGCGAGAAGGACGGCCTTTGTGTACGAAGCGGCTGCTGTCCAGTGGCATCAAGTGCGGGGAACCTTTAAACAGGCTGCTGTGGGGAACCTTTAAACAGGCTGCTGTGGGGAACCTTTAAACAGGCCGCTGTCGACAGTCTCCTGTTTTCCTTCTGCTCGAGTTCACACACAACCGCATCATGTGACCCGAATTTTCGAATCGTTCGGGAGACGCATGGAAAAAATGATTTCGCTAGTTAGTGCAGACATGTAACCTGAAGATTGCCCTTAGGAATCCTGCTATGCTAACCTTTAGTTAGGTATTTAACCCAGATTTCTTCATTAAATATCATGCCATGAAAATCAGCGTGTCTTAAAATGCTCAGAAAATCCGTCCCCTAAGCAAAAATGATATTGATAATTATTATGATGTGATGGAAAGCTTCTGATTAAGTGATATTACAATAAGCATTAAATAATCTTAACAAAATCCTATGTGGAAAAGTGGTTTTGCATGTATGATTTATTGTTCATCCATAAATATTTCATGTAAATTGGTTAAAAGAGATTTGCTGCTGTAGCAGATGCCTTAAAAATCTATGCATGCATTAAGAAATATCAATACTCTTAGAATTTTGTTCCTTCCTTAGCAAACATATTTCAGCTGTCTGTCATGAAAGGTTTCCTTGCCTGTGATGCATACTGTAGCTGGTATCGGTCCCTAACTTGAGTCGGCACTTGAATAAAATATTTTGTGTTTTGAAGGCTGGGTGGGGCTTTTCTGGGAGGTACCCCATCCTGCCAGCGGGGGCAATGATCTGAAGCCAGACGGGGCAACAGGCCAAGAAGCAATCGTCTTCCAAATCCGTCCATCCCGAATGCTGTAGAGGTCGGCGGATGCGGAACAAATGATGGCGAACGGGAAGCGGGAATGCGCCGGGGAGACCGAGCAGGGGAGGTGAGCGCGATCCGCCACGTCGAGCGCCACGCCGGCGGACCCCCTACGGCGGGTCAGAAAATTGACAAACCGGAGACTTCTCTGGAACCCTCATGCACATCCGCCTGACAGATCCCATGTAACCTTCATCACTTTGCTCACGGACTGATGAAAACTTTAGGGGGGGATGCCGCTTTAAATTTCAGGGTAAATAATTTTTCCGCAGATTTGTGGAACAGACTTGCAGATGTATACCTGACCTCAGCGGTTCCGTTTAGCTACTGTTAAAACCAGCATATATACATGTTACCAAATAGCTTAACAGCTGCACTTCCTTTCAGTAATTTACCGGTAGGTTTACTCAGTAGGTTAGAGGGTAGTGCTAATGAAGTCAAGATTGTGGGTTCGGTCCCTGTATAGGTGATGCTTTACTTTCATGATTTGCCCCCAGGAACAATGAAGTTTATCTGTGCGGTGCTGTGTGGCTCGACCAGCTGGACTTTGCCTGTCATTGGAAGGTTTCTGGTTTGAATCCCAGGGTGGGCAAAGTGATCTAACTATTGGTGCCTGAGTAAGGCCCTTAACCCCCAATTGCTCCAGAGACCCTCTGACCCCATTTTCTCAAAAAAACGTGTGAGGAAACATGTAAGCTAATGGGAGTTTTACTTACACAAAAATGTCCTGAGGGCAGAAGGAAAAGTGATTGGTTCAGAGAGATAACCAATCAGATTATAGAGGGGGTGGAACTAACCAATCAGTTGGCCTGGTCCCGCCTCCTCTAGTTGCTTGTACCCACCTCTTCTACAGTCTGATTTGTTACCTCTGAACAAATCATTTTTCCTTCTGCCCTCAGAACATTTTTTGCATAAGTAGAACTCCCACAATCAAAATGTAATCCTCTTGCTCACCTGTTTGCAATGATGGGCAGGTGATCAATTTTGATTGAAAGACAAAAGAGCAGCTTCAGACTAAAGATTCCAAAAAGGTTCATATGCGGGCAGGTCAGAAGTGGCAACATTTCTTTTGCTTTGTCCAAAGCCTCAATCACCGGATATCTTGAGGTGTAAAAGACAGGGTTGCACCTGATATGTGCTTTAATCTTAATATATGAACTTAACTGGAAACCAATTTAAATCAGAACAAAGAAAACATTTCCCTACACAATAGCACTAGTGGGATAGTGAAATAAGCTTCTTAGTGGGTGAACAGACATTTCAGACTGCGCTAGATAAAATTAAGATGGACTGTAAAGCCATCTCTCTTTTGTATTTTTTTAAATGCAGGTGTATGAGAGGAAGAAGCCTGTCTGAAATTTTGCCTGACTGCCTGCCAGCCTGCTGTTCGATTTTGTTGGAAACACATTAAAGATGGTTTTTAAAAGCATGTGCCAGAGATTAGCATAGCGCATCTCCGCTGTCGGCCCACTCAAAACAACAGGAAGCGAGAGTCAGATTTTCACCATGTGTGGATTTTCTGTGCAGTTGCTTGCATTTTGCTTGTGGGAGATGCACCTAAGGTGCTGGAATTTCATTAGCCTTTTAGAGGGTGGGTGTGATATCAGAAAGGTGGCTTTGATGTACAGCGAGATGAGGAACAGGACCGAAAAAGGTGACACGGGGCCGTCATTTGTGTAGCGCCGTCACCTTGCGATATATCGCCCCCGTGAAACGTAAAGCGGTCAAGTTAGCGCAAACGGCTACGTCTTGTGGGATCACCACCAGGCCCTGTGGCGTTTGTGCTCCCAGACAGAAAGAGAAAGAAGAAAAAAAGAAAAAGCAATTCATTTCTAATGCTCAGGGGATAAAAAAAAAAAAAAGTACACCAGAGAAAACGATGCGCGTTGCCAAATCTGCAGCTTCAAAGCCCGCCACTTAAAAGTGCATCGAGAAGTGCACCGATACCGGAATCGGCAAGAAGATCAGTGAGCGGGACGTATCGTTATTTATTAAAGGATGTACCTTTGAGCAAACCAGAGAGGTTGCCTTCAGATTTAGCGGATTGATGTTTTCTACTGGGAAAACATATATAACAGCTTGGGTTAGCTATCAAACATGGCCGTTGTTATAATCCAAAGGCTAGATAACGGACTCTAAATACACTGGCCCACACATCCAAAAATAAACACAAGACAGTTTTTTTTTTGGAGACATCTTTGTATTTAATTTACTGGGGCAAGGATAGACATGTGTGAGTGTAAAGGCACTCAGATATAACCCGCAGGAATCGGTGTTGGTATATTTTAAAGCACACACGCTTTCCGTATGTACATAAGACATAGACCTTACCTAAAAGCCCAGAGAGCGTTCAATGTAAACGCTGCCTTCGGCCTGGACCCCTAAAAGCCCTCTAAATCTTGTCATGCACCCCCCACCCTCGCCCCCCGACTCTTTAACCCTTCGTGCCGATTAGTACTGAAGTGGCGCAAATATTTTGAGAACTTACATGGCGGTACGCTAAGTTCAGCTTCTCACGCGAAGGGCGTCCATTCCAGGGGAATCTCTGTTTGTTTTGTAGATGGCGTTAGCGTGAAATGTTTAAATAGCGTGGCGTGCCCGTCTCGGTAGGCGTCCTAATGCTGAGGAACGAACAAGGGTTCACCCTGGATGGGATGAAAATGAAATGGAGCTCTATTTTCCATTTGTACATGAGACCTGGTACATCTGTATGTGTTTTTCCCCAACATATGCCATCTTGCTCTTCTTTTTTTAATGCATACATTCAGGTTAGAGCAAAATTTGGGATCTGAGTGCAGAGTCGACTATCTATCCATCACTGCTGGAGCATTTTCCTGGGGGTTTAAAGATGTTGATCAAGGGTCCAGTCGATGTGGGTACGTTGCTGAGCATGGGAGTCAAACCAGCAACCTTTCGATCGCAAACACAAAGGCCTACCCTAAAACACAAAGGCCTACAAAATAGACTGCTATTATTATTATTATTATTATTATTGTCATTATCATCATCATAAAGATGCACCCTTACGTTGCTCCATACAGCCTTTGCAGCTAAACATGTTCCTACAAAAGGCAAACATAATAAAACAGTTACTTTATAAATCTCTGCACTGTGTTGCTTATCAGAAAACACTGGTGTTAATTCATGTTGTAAAGAAGTAAAATGCAAGCCCCTCCCTCACAGGGACACGTCGAACTCGGCAAAATCAGGACGCACTGCTGCTCGTCGATTCGCTTGTCATTGGCCGAAACGCGTGACCCCCGAGGCTTGCTGGCAAATGCTGCCCCTGATGCGGAAGAGAGAGTCATCGTTTCTGGGGTGTGAGGCTGTTTAGCAGTCACCGAGGCGTCGAATTGATATGTGATTTTGTAGCCCCAGTTTCAAAGAACAGAGCCCCCCGCATGTAGATTCAAGAACTGGACTGCTGTCTTCAGATGTCCCTTAATCTCGCAGCCTTCCACCAGATGATGTCGATACGTCCCCAAACATAACGCTAGGCTGTAATTTGCAGAAACTGGGATATTGGTCATTTTCCGTTGTGTCATCCACGTTAGACGCAGAAAATGCTACGTCCACACTGTAGACATATTTTAACAAAAAAATCAAGGTTTAAGGAACTTTCAGTTATTGCAGTGTATTAAATATATTTTTGTGCATCACAGAAGCAGATCCAGAGCAAGACTTTCTAAGTTACCCATAATACCCTCTGCCTATAAGCCATCAGAGGCGGGGAATCTTCCTGTAAGTAAACTGATGCTCTTGGGACTGTTTAGGGCAAATGTACCTTTTCCCAACAGCTCCGTACCTTTTCCCAATCTGTCAAGCAGATTATTGACAGAGCTGTAGTTTCATAGTGGTTGCTTTTTTTTTTTGTTCACACCGTGGTTGGTTCATTCCCAGCATCATGGTTGGTTCATTCCCAGCATCATGGTTGGTTCATTCCCAGCATCCCCCCGGCTGTGAGAAAGGCCCACGCTTGCTGCTCCTATGGCTCACCTGGAGCGACAGCTGACCCAGAATAACCACGGTCTGCTTTCTCCATGACCTATCAGCACATCCAGCGCACCAGAATGAGAGAAATCACCGGGAGGAATTAACCTGTTTAGTTTTTACTACACCTTTACCTGCCGGGAAAATTGTTTATGGGAATAAAAACTAAAATGTCAGAGCGATTAAGAGATGAAGGCTTTATTTTTGTCTCCGAGTTTCATTAAAAGGCTCCTTGGGGGCTATTCGGAGAAATTTCCGTGACCTCCTGTAGCTTTCCCGGAATGCAGCGAGAAATATTTTAATAATTGAAGCCGTTCGCTGACTGTTCTTAATGCTTGAGGTCACTATGTTGCGAAGCTTCTCTCTGGACACCGTGGAACAAAAGTGATTTAAAAAGTGGTTAAATACCTAATACGTTTGTATAAGTACCTAATATGTATACATGCATAAGGATGCACTGGAAACTATGCAAAATTACAGCAATCAGTCATTGTGTTTATGAATAGACTGTTTATGTACATCAGAAAGAGCTCAGCTTTGATTCTGCTTTATAAAACAATTGGCCTCTTGTAGTATATTTGTGCCTCAGACCATAAGACTGAAAGGTTAAGACTTTATATTACAAGCAGCCATAGGTTTGTAATGCTTGATAAAGCGTTTCATAAATGGAAAATGGCAAGCCCCGTTGATATAACTGATATGTTTTCCAGACAAATTCGTTGCTGGGTGAAATGTTGGTGGTTCTGACATTTCAGCCACACAAACATGAAATTTCATCTGGTTTTCTAAATCTCACACGTTTCCTTGGTCTAGAAGTAGCCACTGAGCTTTTTGGTGTGTGTGTACATGCGTGTGTGTGTGTGGACCAAATGTACCCCACAATGTAATAAAAACTAATATTATTCTGATGTTGTGGGGAGCATTTTTCAGGTCCCCACAAAGTCCATGAATGTATTAAAAAAAAACTAAAAATGCCAAAAGTCTCATATTTAGTTTAGTTGCTTACAGTAACTTATTACATAAGGTCGTCAAGTTGGGATTAGAGTTTTCCCCATTGAAATGAATGGAGAGTCCCCACAAAGGTATAATGACATACCTGTGTGTGTGTGTGTGTGTGGATATGTTTACGTATGTTGTGGGGGGAGGGGGCTCAAGCTGAATTTACGAGTGTGTGTACATCTGTGAAGGTGGGTGGACGCTGAGGGATGCAGCTTAAAAGCATCATCCTTTTTGCTTAAATGACGTTGCATAATCTTCCGTTTGAATAACTCCCTGTTTTGCTTGAGGACGTCGGCCATACATGCTGCGGGGCCTGAACTGAAGTAAGGAACTTCACGTTTCCTGCCCTGCAGTGGGCTGCCTGGTCTGGTATAGCTCAAACTCTGCTCTACTCCGTGAGCTTAAAAGGTCAAAAGAACACGCAATAAGCTTCTCCGTTGTCTTCTCGTTTTTTTTTTCCTCCTTTTTTTCCCCCTCCCCCGTCTCTTTGAGAAAGAGTAACAAA
>JAODJU010000025.1:17079264-17091312 GCA_026776725.1 Gnathonemus echidnorhynchus | reverse complement strand
GGCGGTTACAACTAAAACCACGCCCCCCCCCCCTTACACACACACACACACACACTTGGTAGTTCCTACTGTAGCTCCTACAGTTACCCAGCTTCCAGAATCTACAATATCTTTCTTAAACCTCCAATGTGCAAATTGTTAACCATGGCTTCACGTGGCTGTGGTGATGTTGAGGTTGCAATTAATGATGTCCCCTCTTTAATAAGGTTCTCTCTTTGTGTGGTTTTCAAGGTACGGGGCATAATGTCAGAATGTCACATCAAATAATCCCCGAAGTGTTGCAGCTTGACAGATGATGTACCTGCGTCAGAAGCATCACAGAGACGGTCTGGACAGCTCGAAGGGGCAAGTCAAGGGTCAGGAAACCTGTCAGTGGAGACCGAACATCGGTCTTGGTCAGTCAATTTCAAATTTGATTTGGCTCTTTAGTTATGCAAGGGCAATCAGATGACATTATATCCTGGGACCAAAGCACCCCGTTGAAAGGAAGAAGCTCATTTCAGCATTTACTTTATTATTTGTTGCCTTTATTTCAGTCCTAACAAACTGCATTTTAGTGAGTTGTCATAGTAACACTCTACTAATTCATTTGTGGTGTTTTAGCTCCAAAGTGACATTCGTAAGAAAAGCACATATAAAAAATGAAAAACGATGATTACGACTAAGGATTAATTATATACGACAAATGTCTCGAGTTCAGCTGATTTCTTTCAAGGAAATATTAATTTGTTTTATACATGTTGTTAACAAATGGACTGTGAAGGACTGGGATTCTGGCCTGTCCAGTATTTCCCGGGATTGGGTGCAATCACACTCCAACTCAGCACTGCTTGAGAGGCCTGGAAGATGGCCGACTAGATGGATGGATGATGGATAGATGGATGGATGGACAGACAGACACTGCTGTGATTTTGTCCATCTTTCCTCCTCTACCTATTTTTTATTCCATGAATTCCATCTCCGTTCAGCTTCACGTACCCCATCTATACATCACATATTGTATATCTATTACATGTGGAAGAATAGGGGTTCTGACCTTTTGCTGTCCATGGACCAGTTTATGCCACACAAAAATTTCACGGACTGGTAAAATGACTGGGTGGAGAGGTATTGTGGGTCAGTCCGTGATTTCACAAGTTTAACCGTTTCCGTTTTTTCAGATGCAACTGTGAAGAGTCATAAAAATGGAAAGAATATAATTTGATTTTGTAAATTAACCAGCCGTCACCAGCGCTCTGCGGCCTGGTCGAATACTGGACCTAGATATCAATTTCACCCCAAAACCCAACTAAACATTTCATCAACAGCTGCAAACATGCCTAATGTTCCGTATGTTAAACAAACATCCAAGTTATTTGTTTTTATAGAAATCTGGACAGCCAGCTTCCTTAATATCATAACGAATCTAATATCCTGCATTCAGTAGTTCTGTGCTGCTTCCAGAACACGAAACTCCTCCCCGCCCCCCCCCCCCCCCCCCCCTTTTATAAACCAAGTGTCTGAAATCCCAGATTTTAACAGATGACGCTGCAATTCAAAGTGGCCAAGAAGGCGTTTCACTTAGCAGAGATTCTTAGAAGTCGCCTGGCATGCGATGGCAACGCAGGATCGTTTGACGACTTTGGCCCTGGGTTACCATTACTTACTGCTTCCTAATTCAACATTTTCCCAAAAAAAACCTTTAAGCAATAAATAAGTCTCTGCTTTTATTCATGGTGCCCAGTGAAATGTATTGCTGAGCAGGGCAATGTCCTTACGGCACAGCTAACTTAATCCTGTAATGCTAACAATAATTACCAGGGGGGGTAAAATCTGGGTCAGGTTTCTGGTCCAAATCACAACATCGTCAAGTATTAATGAAGGAATGTCCCTGCAGAAATAACATTTATCAAATGGAATCGCAGACATCCAACAGCAAAAAAAAAAGTACAAATTATTAATCTTCTTAGTTAACAACAATCCCGCGGAGCTCACCTTTTGAGAATAACAGATGTGAACATTCCCTTCCCCACTGAACAAACAATCCAATCTTATATAAATGACAAGTAAAAGTTGAAGCATGGAATTCAAATGTTTGGAACTTGATATTTATAAAATCGTGTTTTTTTTTCTTGGTATATTAGTGGAGAAGAGTGGTTTTAACGGTTTGTCGATGTCAGAATTTGGAAGTGGAGACTGACGCGGTGAGAGAAAGAGTCACAGCACCTTGGTAAATGGTGTGAACTCACCCTCCTCTATTCTGATTCATAAAGACAACGTGCAGGCCCTTATTACACCAGAGAACAATAAATGTCTAGAAGAAGAAGCAACAGCCCCAGTCTTTAGGAAAGAAAAATAATCTCATGGTTCCATTGCACTAGAAAAAAAACAGGCCCAATGTTCCCCTTTCCCACTCATTTATGTTTTCTGAGATTCAGAAGCTTATGTTCTTAACGTTGAAAGGAATCGAGCCTCAATCAATGAAATGTCATCGGTACCTGTACAGGCTACAGCGGAAAACCAGCGTCTTTGAAACTCCTTAATTCATGCCGAGAATTTGGTCTACCTTGAGGAAACACTGTAGACTGATATGCCCTCCAGCCCTGAATCTTGCTTAGGTTTGAGTACGTCTCAAGATTACTTGACGGACTTTAAATTCAAATGTGAGCGGCGCAGCAAAGCCCCCGTTCATAAGCCACACGTCTTACAGATTAGTAATAGCCTGGGACGCCGTGCTGGCTGTGGGTCTCCTGGATGGGTGTGGTCCAGGATCCTGTCCAGCAAAACCGCGGCTTTGGATAAAACCTGGCAGTCTCTGCCAGGGATTGTGGGTAGTGTGAGTGAGGTTAGCAGCAAGCATCCAGAGCAACTTTCCTCTGATAGATACTTCCCAGTTTTCTAGATTTGTATTCCCATATGGATACCAGCCATATTTTCTCAAAATTCTACAATATTCCTAGGTCCTCCATTACTGAGAGATGCTGTGCAACCAGCAGAATTATTTTACCACATTGCATAATAATAATTTATATTTTGGACAAATCCTCTTTTAAATAAAGACTTTCAATTGAGAAATATGGAGCATTACAAATAAATATATACTTGATCTTGACATAAAGACGTTATGATCTTTAGTACAATTTCCCTGCCTAAATTTGAGTAAATATTAAAATGTCATAGTATTCATCCTCTTATTTTTTATGACCACAAGGCCATTATTTAATTTCATTGTTATATTCTAGTGCTGTTTATATGCCTGCTCCTTCGCTGTAGTTATGTGTAGAGGGGTCATACTTATTTGCGGTCAGATTTGAGGTTACTTTCAATACCTTTTTAGCAGAAAGAGAAATAACAAACATGGCCTGGCTCTGCCCGGCTGGCGCTGAATCTGAGAATCATCATGGATCATGCTCACCGGGTCAAAGCCACCCAGGTGAGGTGACTTCCCTCCCATTATTGGTCCCCATGGCATCACGTGGTGCTCTCTCTCTCTCTCTGTCTCTCTCTCTGTCTGTCTCTGTCTTGGTCTGTCTCTCTCTCTCTGTCTGTCTCTCTATGTCTCTCTCTCTCTGTCTGTCTCTCTATGTCTCTCTCTCTCTATCTGTCTCTCTCTCTGTCTGTCTCTGTCTTGGTCTGTCTCTCTCTCTCTCTGTCTGTCTCTGTCTTGGTCTGTCTCTCTCTCTCTCTCTCTGTCTGTCTCTGTCTTGGTCTGTCTCTCTCTCTCTCTCTCTATCTCTGTCTCGCTCACCCCCTCTCTCTGCCCCGCGTGCCACCCTGCCTGGCCATTGGCTCGCACGTGTCCTGTGCTGCGGAGGTCCTCGAGGTGAGGGGCCCACCGCGGAGGTAACAGATGTCACCCGCCTCGCCGGGCGCGGGCGAGCCGCGGCACGCGCAGTGTGACAGGTAGTGTGGCCCCGGCGGGAAAGACAAGCCTGTAGCCCTCCCTGTAGACAGGATAAAAGGGGTGGGGGGAGATACTGCCAGTAATATTGAGAATCCCCACCGGGGCTGTGGCCTCTGACATCACACGTGATGGATAACCTTGGGAAGCAGACGGATGTCACAGGAGCGTTTGTGGCGTGGGGGGGGGCGGCGGCGGCTCTGATGTGGCCCAATTGCATATGTGTGTAAATACGCAGCATGATAGTAAAAAACCATTACAACACTATTACTGGAATGATTCTTTTTTATTACATGATTTAATAGCCTGCCCATATTAATTTAAATCGTAATACGCTGAGTTATTAAAATTATTTTACCTTGTCAATTAATGTCAATCAATGTTGGCCATTTGTAAATTAATATATTTTTATGAACCTAAATGTTCTCTAAGCAGATTAGTGTTAGCATTTGCAATATATTGTATTAGTATCTTGTAGTGAAGACCCACTCAGTTATGGGTAATGTAGTCTGTTTATGGGTAAATTGTCATATCACAGCATCTAATGAATAATTGTACAGGATCACATGTGCTACAATATATTTAACAAGTAGCAAACAATCTATGTAGCTATAATTGCTTTCAGAAATCTTATTGACACGTATTGGCATATAAACATGTCTCACAGGGGGACGACTCAAAGGAGAGGCTGTTAAAATATGCTACCCGTCACTCGCTTTTCCCTTCGAGGCCTGTTATGTGTGGCCACCTCCTTCACTGTCACCTCCTGGGGGACCGTCGTGGTGGCCCTAAGGGACCTGATCTTCCTGCACTGAAGCTTGGTTTCGAGTTACTAGCTGACAGAAACCAGTAAACAACAATGAAAGACTGAGTTTTCAATTTTTACATATATGTATACAGTTCTATGACAAGATTTCCAGTCGGAAAACGATCACTTTATTGATAAGCATGAATGCAAGTCCCATGTTTGTTGCTGTTTGTCATGACAATGGAGTGGGACCAACAATGCAGAATAACTAGTAAATTAGGAGACCGCAGCAGCATCGGAGTGCGATAAATTGCGCAATTAAACACAGCAATATATTGGATACTAGGGGTTAGTATAAAAACAAATGAGACAAGCAATTTTGTCAATAATAGCCTAGCTAGTCAACGTCAAACTCCAAAGTACTGTCAAAGACAGACCCGTAATTGATTTTATACTCAGCTACCAGGGTACCTAGCTAAACGCTAACACCAGCTACATGATAAAGTCAATATGTTTTAAAAGGGACTCAAGAGCAATAGCTGCTACTCAGGGCCTTCCGACTTTCAGGCAGTCTACTGCTCAGTAAACCATCTCTTGTACCGTGTACACATATAAATACAAAAACGGGCAGATCCCCATCCCAGCAGGCCACTTTTTGTGCAGTGTGCACTCGTGAATATTAATGACTGAACAGACGCTGCTCAAATCAATTCATGGAGGTCGGGACCCCAAAGCAGGCGCCAAACTTACAGTACCACCTTAGCAGCACGAGAACATGGGAGATGAGAATGGCGGCAAGTTGCTGAAGTGCAGTTTAAGTGGGTCCCACTGGCAGCACAGACTTCCTCTACATAGATAATAAATTTCAGGAAACACATCAAGTGATGCAGCGGCCATCATATATAGGGCTGTTAATAAGTGTAAATCATATATGCTGCCATTAGTAACCTGCCATATTACTGTATCTTGAAGGCAATATGAAACATCAAAACCAGTTGACTATAATTTAACCTAGTCTTTAGCACATGTTTTTAGTATGTATATGTCTCATTCATCCATCCGTAAATCCATCCATCTTTCCATCTCCCATAACTTTCCAAGCAATACAAGGTCCCAGTAGGTCTGGATCCTATTCCAAGAACCACAAAGCAGGGAGACGGACTGGACAGGACGCCAGTCAATCACGGGTCAATTTCCCAAACACAAGTGCAAGAAAATTATGCACACTTCTCTGCCATTCAAACCATGTGCATGATCAGCATTCCGTTGCTTGTCTGAACCTAACCAGCTAACTAACTAGCTCTACTCAGTAACTGCAAATTAACCCTGAAAAGGGCGATACTACGGAGCTTGTTTATTAGTGGTGGCTAAATTCAAACACAAATCGATGAGCGACAAATTGATGAGCGAAGATTCTTGAGGGAAGACTGACATGATCGTCGGGTCAAAATGCTGAACCATGACATGAATATCAAAAAACCTGCATAAAAACATGCGTCGGTCAATGGAGGCAGCTGTTGACCAACATTACCTGGGTCAGTAGCTGTCAGCCCAGCTGTAAATCAATAGTCATGTATCATTAAAACTGGAACTTCAGCTACGGTATCAGAATTCTGCCCTCTGACCTTTCTGGGTGGCACCTGACCACCCAGAACACGGGCGTCTTCACGCGAAGAATGACAGCCATACGTTCTGAGCCGCTGCATTCGGTGATGAAAGGGGGGGGGGTTTTCTCAAAGAAACCGCACAGACATTCAGTTGAGATAAGGCCATTCAGTCTTTTGTTAGCATTTACGTCTGTGGAGCAAAGTGATATTTTATCGTCTGGTTTTATTACTGTGGCTTGATAGCATGCATGTGTATTACTAAACAGGGTGATTCGATTTTTGTGGGGGGGAGGGGAGCATAAACAATTCTGCTTCCAGGATTAAAGTGGCTTCTGGAAGTTCTTTCCCTCCACAGAGGCCTACAAAGCGAGGACTATCTCAGTTCCAGGCTGACCATCGCTCAGCTACATCGCCGTAGCTTCTGCTCACAGAAATTGACTAAGTATCCACCCCCACCCCTCCCGCCGCTTTTTCCTCCTCTCGCTTTCCATTCCGGGTGCCATGGAGACAGTGGAGGAGAAAGGCCCTCGAGGCTATTCTCGTTATGGCGGGAGGTGGAATGCGACGGTGTCCTTATTACATGTGTGAGGGCTCCATTACGGATAACCCCGCGAGCATCTGGAAAGTGCCAGACGCATGTGGGAAATGGCACCTCGTACTCGGCCAGGACGTCTATGTCAGTTTTCTCAGCTATTACAGATACTCGCTCCCCATATTGATCTCCTACCCCATGTGTATGAATGCCTAGATTCAGGGTCGTGAACAACAGTCAAACTAGTGAGCAGAACTGGAATTGCAAATGTAGTTCTGCTAGACGCATACATATCTATACCCGCGTTTCTTACATATTTCTTGCACAAATAAAGACTTGGGATCCATGTTATAAAGGAAAACAAACTCAGGTTGAGTTTAAGTGGACTTTTTCTCAACAGGGCATTCTTCCAACAGTTAATAGTAATTACTTTCAGTAAACATAATGCAAGTGTGCGTTGAATTCCGCGGTTTTCACAGTGAAAAGCTTCTCTTTTCACGAGGACATGAAGTGGAGAAGGTCAATCGATGGTGCATCTCCAAGTTCAGCATGAACCAAGAAGATCGGGGCATTGGGGGAAAAGAATGAAAATGAATTTTTCAAATAGTCAAGGCTTTGACTTGAGGAAAACATGAGTTCTGTAAGTCTTGCTCGCTCAGATCGGATCCTCAAGGCCAGTGCTTCGACCACCACAGCATTTACTCAGTGATGGGATGTGCTTCGGAATCTAAGACGATCGAGCTTCGGAGTCGTACTGATCTCTAGCTGTATCGAGTCATCTGACAGGGATGACATCATTTGTGGAAGATGCGTTACAAGGCAGGAGCAGGTTGCGGTTAGCACATGCCGCACGTTCGCATGCATTTACTCAGCCAATAAACAAGCTGGCACCTTGGATCGAAATATATCTGTCATTTAATTGGCTTTGCCCAAGTATGCAGATATCCACTCACTTCTAAAATACCCACCTACTATCTTTCATAAAATGTTTAGCTGTAATATCAGAGGAGTTTGTATGTTCCCCCAGTGCTGTGTGGGTTTCCAGGTGCTCCAGGACATGAAAAATGAATGTATGAAATCCTATCATCCTGAAATGGGCCCCGTGTCCTGAAAGATGTGCGGGGGTCCACCAGCTATCCGAAATTGGATGGGTAAGAATCAAATTCCAGAAGGGCATCAGCGAAACCAACGGACCAGATGGGAAACATCAGGCACTGACCGGGTGCTAAACCAGCTGAACAAAACCCGTGTTCAGGATAGCACTGTCCCAGTTACGGATTTAACAGTGTGCCAATTAAAGAAGGTATACAGACTGTAGCTAACATATCAGCAGTGCGAATTGCGTCGATATATCCATTCATTAATGGTGTAAGGAGGACGGGGTCACTATTTGCCTGGAGCCTCTACTAGGAAACACAGGGCTTGAGGCTGGGGACATCTGCATACCTCAAGGACGATTTCAGTCTAGCAGTAGCTAAACTGGTTATCAATCCATCTCCCAACTGCCTACCCAGTACAGGCTTGGGGGATTTCTGGAGCCAGACAGCATGGGACATAGAAACACCTGGATAGGATGCCGGTCCGTCACAGGATAGCTAATTTATCATATCTGTTAAATACAGTATGTAGTTTCCAGAAGTGATGACAACTGTGATCATATATGTTTTTAACAGCTGATACTTTGTATCCTTGCATCTGGTTTTTCCACTTTGATGGTATTGAGAGGGACCTTCCTCCGCTCCCGAGGCAACAGAATCGACACATGTGGGTGGATCCCTTAGGACCAGGACTGGGCGCCCCAGGGATGTGTACAGGGGCGGGGCCACAGGGACACTGACCCCAGCTGAAAGCTGATTGGCCCCTTCCTCTATCACTCATTGACTCAAAACATATCATTGGCTAATGGTATGCTTGGCCCTTCTGTATGAATTATGGCTCCTCTTGTACCCCCCTACTTTAAATAGATGTGAGCATGGCCCCTGCCGGGCACTTCCCGTACACATGATGTTCTGATGTAACCCACGAACCAAAGCATCAGCTCATGAAAACCTAGGACTCTGGGACTCCACCCCCCCCCGGCCAAGCGTGACAGAAGGGGGAAAAAGCGCATAAAGCAATCGAATTAATGTGCAGGAGATTTATTTGTTTGGTGTAATAAGGACTGTAAAATAGCAAGAGCTCTGTCGGGCCTAGCAGGACCTGGCCCCTGGGGTGCAATCAAACATTGCCAGTAAATCAATAAGCCCTGGAAGGGGGGTTTTATAACCAGAGTTTAACACCAACCTCTAAGTGTTCCAGGTGGCACATCATTTGTTCATTATACAGACTTATCACAATAAACAATGGCATCTCTCGCCGGGCGAAGCCCAGTCTGTTAACTGAGAAAAAAGAGGCAAAAAATAGGACCCAGACAGAAGTAGTAGGATAAGTGTGTGTTGGTCAGCAGAACATAATAAGATGTGACTGCACTGGAAACCTGGAGATTAAACACCACAATTATCCGAGGGTCTCCAGGCGCGGGGTCCAGCGACGCTGCAGTCCTGATTATTGTCCTAACCTTACGCTCTCAGGGTCCCCTGTTTTCAAGACCCTTCCCTCTCCAATTACCTCTAGCGAGGCCATTAACTGGAGGCAAAGGATGGAGAACACCACCCTGGATAGCATAGACCGATGGTGGTGTTCTGTTTTTTTTTTTTTTTTTAAGGGGGCGGGGGTTGCTCGCCATGTGGAAAGGGCTGTGTGTGTAAATGGAGCCTGGGAAGAGGGGCGGGGGGGGTGTCTCATTAGGAGGGGGTGGGGTTTAAAGGTCTAGAAAAGCCAACCCGCAGCTCGAGGCTTGCTGTGAGATGAATGCACCCCCCACCACTACCACATGTTTAATCATGTACCCCTTATTGACGGCAGCATCCACTTGGAAAAAAAAATTTGAAAGGGGGAAAAACAGAGGTGTTTAATTTCTTACAGTCGACCGCTGACAGGAAGGCGGGGGGTGTGTACCTTTAATTTTCACCGTGTTGTGCGGGGGTAGCAGGGCGGGATATGTGCATTCATGTGAGAATGGCGGGGAACAAAAAAAAAAAGGTTGTTCACGTTTGTCCATTACAGGAACAAGAAACGTATCCTTCAGTGGTTCTCCGAATGAGCCAATGGAACTGTGGCATGGCGCCGGGCAGCTTTAACGCCGGGCAGCCTTAACGCCGGGCAGCCTTAACGTCGGTCTTGTTCTGCCAAAGACAGAGTGTGGAAGTAACTCTGTGACAGGAAGAGAGTCAGATGGGCCGTTCCGACAGCGCAGGCAGCATCGGACGCGACCGAGTCAAATGCAACGTCAGCTCGCTGTGCTCGAACATCCGTTAGCGTGTGCGAATAGCGACAGTCATCCTGCTGACGCAGGGTCATGTTCAATTCCGGGACGTCTGCTGCCTTTTTCTCAGCTCTCTGGACTCGCTGGGACGGCACTGTGATGCCACAGGACAGGCCTAGATGACTACATCCAGTCAGCAAACGTTTGGATGTCAGCTGATGCCAAGTGATTTTCACTGTAAACTTCCTTTTAGCACAGGCATCAACAACACCGTTAGTTTGGCAAATAATGCTCCACACTTTCTCTAGAAGACGAAAATGTTACTTGATACTCTAGCTGATTTTTAACAAAAATGCAATACAAGAAAAGAGATAGATAGATACCTGTAGATAGATGACAGACAATGTGTGTAATTAGATTCAGCATTGGATGACATTAGATTGAGTATATATATATATATACACACACACACACACTTACAAACCATTGTGCAATTCTTTGCTTGTATTCTTTCTCCATAGGCTCTGCTGAAGTTCTCAACAATTAGGAATGTCCCAAATCAAATTATTCTCAGGTTACCTATGACACTTATCCGTTGCAGCTTACACAAGCCTTAGCAACTTCATTTAAGGATGTTTTCCAAGGATAAAACAACATCTTCTGGTTTTTTGGCAAAGTGTGGAATTGAAGCTGAAAGTATTTTAATTCTTGGTTTATGTTCATATAGATTTTGTAAAAAAAAATGCCCTATATCTGATCAAAAACCAAAGCTGTCGGGTATACTGAACACTTCATTGCTTCAAAATCAATATGTCTGGCATGAAAACATCATACAGTAGAGATGGTAAATTTCAGATTTCACCAGTCACGATATCAAGCTATATCTTGAATTTGAGGGCAATTAAAAAACACATAAACTGGTGCTGCTGTAAAAAGGCACTTTTTTCCCCCTAACGGAGTACATTTCTTCAATTAGCCGCTGATTTGGCAACACGTGTTTGCATATCTGATTACCATCTGTAAGTGATCACATCTTGCAAATCGTGTCACATAAATGTGTACTTTCTGTGCAGGGAAAGTGCTTTAAAGTTTAAATTCTGAAACCCAGTTTTAAAAGGAAAACTGACCATCAATATCAGGGAATAATCACGACCAGTACTGGCAGAGGCACCATTGCGGCTGTAAAACTAACTTCTTGATGGAATGGCGTGCAGACTCTTGTGGGTACAGAATAAATATGGTTCCAGTAAAGCAAGCAGGGTAGGAAAGAACATTTGCTCCGTGGCAGGACTGGGGCCTTTTGCACTGAGCAGAACGCAAACGTTTGGCTGTGACCCGTAAGTGATCCTCGGCACTTGGGTTCTCCAGCTGGGATTGGAGGAGGCGGGTGAGAGGGGACGTCCTCCGTGGACAGGTGTGCCGGCGTCCGTCGAGCCCAGCTGCCCTCGCGCTAATTCACAACGACCCGTCGGCCGCTTCAGATTATTGGTGGAATCTTGATGTCGTTCCAGTAAAAGGAAGAAGAAAAAAAACGAGTAATACCATCCAGATGACACGTCTGTGGTTATATGGGAAGGCCCGGGGTAATATAGGGTGTATCTGTTGTTAAATTTTGATTACACGTTACTGTGACTCACTCTCTCCAATCAAGCCAATTTGGGCGGGAGCCAATCGAAGTGCCTTGTCTGTTTCGGCAGACGCGGCCTCTTGCCGTCCGCGTTAATGAGCCTCTGAGTGACAGCCGTGTTCTTTGAGCCCAGCGGGAGTCTCCCCCCCCCCCCCCCACCTAAGCACCACATCTCTGGGAGTCGGAGCGGTTACGTGTGTTACGGCGGGGGGCGGCCCACCTCCACATGGCATCCTACTATCTCTGGGTTGGCTGAGACTCAGGTTCGGCAAAGGGGGGCTCTGGCTGCCCCCCTCCCTTTGTATCCCCGTGGCACTGGTGCTCCGAACGGCGCCCCACACCCCCGCTAA
>JAODJU010000025.1:17058539-17079259 GCA_026776725.1 Gnathonemus echidnorhynchus | reverse complement strand
CCAAGCCCACCCGACTGCGACTCAGAAATACCGAGCCGGCCGCCAGTGCTCCCCCCCCCCCCCCCGCTTTGCATCGGCAACCCTCTGCAGGCTTGTTAAAAAAAATTAAATTAAAAGCCTCCCCCCCCCAAAAAAAAAAAAATGTCGCTGCTCATTTTTGAAGCCCTCCCTTTCCAAGCATTTTCACTCTCATTTAATTATGTACGATAGTTCTGTCAACACAATAGGTCACACAGTGGCCTGTTGTCAGACCTGCGGGTGAAACATACCACTTCCTGTCATCATATAGGAAAATATACTTTTACCTGGTGTGTAGTATTTACAGTAACTAACTGCTTAATTTATGGAGAAACACAGTCAGCTGGTGAACATACTCACTCAGCACACCTGTTCCTTATTCCCTTTGCTGTATGAATTAGTTTCACTTTCAGTTTCACTCCCAGTAAATAGGTCCCAAATTGACCCCACCCATGGACAGGGGCGTGGCTGCAGGTGCCCAATCAAATGGATCATCTGGCCACCCTACAGAGACACATCAAAAATAACCATTCATTAGTAATTTAATAGGATGGTCCCAGGGCCCCCACCCTCCACCCTCCCCCAGCCACTACCCCCCCAGGTGGACAACTTTTACCCACCACAAGACCCCGCAAAGACCTCTGCCACAGTTCAAACACTGGTGCCCACTCAACATACCCCAGGATCCCAGTAATGTTGCTGCTCCCTGGCACTGCCCGTCTGTGATCTGATGCCCCATGTCGCTGCCTTGTGTTTCTCCATTCCTCCATGCCACATCCCTTAATCCCACCTCCTCTTCCCAGACACCCAAATAATGTTCCTATCCCTTCCAACAGCTGTGCTACAAGGCCCTGTTTGCCATCCTGCCCCGGAGCAAAGCCACACACACAAATAAACCTGGGATGAGCTGCTCCACCGCAGATCACCGTAATCCCCGCTTAGAGATACCGGCTGTAACAGTAAACAGACATAACATATTTGCCACGTTGGATTCCTGAAATCCCTCTTTATCAGCAAACTACATATGGCTCCTTCTGTCGAGATCTCTGCCGATTTCACCTGCCGTCCCTTTAAATCTACCAGCCACTATTTCTATAAACCTACTCTGCCCATTCAGGGTGAAAAATTATAAAAATCAAAAACGAGCAGATAATTAAGTCCATAATTATGCAAGGAAAAATAAGGCCGGCATTGAGTGCATATGTGTGCAGGCCCTTTGGAGCAAACATAAATACCTCGTAACAACCTTCGCGAGTCGTGCATTTAATTGAGTCACCTGCTTCTTTGGGGTAATGCATTTCAGATCTGTGCTTCAAGGACCCTGCAGACGAAACCCACTTTTCACAAACACAAAAAAACACTGCACCAGACTGCAGGACAGAAACAATAATGTAAATTGCAAATAGCAGGATCTCAATTAGACTGGTGCTGTGAGGTGGTGGAAAGACTGGGAGATACGTAGAAGCTCAAAGACCTTCAGAAGCTTTAGTGGACCCTGCCAAGTAGAATGAACACAAACGCAGATACTGAGGTACTGGGGCCTTGAACCCCCCCCCCCCCCCCCCCGAAAGCTTCGGGACTGGAATTAGTTCTGAAGTTTCCTCTATCAAACAGCAGGGTCAGGGATGATTATGAATGCAATAAATACGAGATGCTGTTTTTGCCTTTCTTTTACTTACAGTGAGTACTGAAGGTGTGAATACAGTATTTTTACAAGCATTAACATGCATCATTTTATGTGTTTTTTCTTGATTGCTGTGTGCTTCTTTCCCCCATTGGCCTAGAAAATCTCAGAAATATTGAACAAGGACATCTGTCTATCTATCTATCTATCTATCTATCTATCTATCTATCTATCTATCTATCTATCTATCTATCTATCTACCTACCTACCTACCCACTTACATGTACCTACCTAACTACCTACAGTATAGTTCTTCATACAATATCTATCATTTGAATCAGAGATGCACTAACAGACTATTACCTGGGGACAGGAGAGACAGAGGTCAAATTCAATTGTTAAATGTAACTAGATGCAAAATCATCCCTGAAGGACTTATCTTGCTTGAGAGTGAAATATATCAGATTAAAGGTCCTATGGTGTAATGATAATATGTGAGTGTGAAGATACTGGCAGTGATATGATACCAGACACTTTTGGGCCAAGCGGCCATCAGTAGGACTTTTATTTTGAACTGACTTTGTATTCCTGAAAGTGTTTAAGTCAGGCTTGTGACGTACGGAAGAGACAGACGCATTTGAGATTGGTGCTCAAATAAAACTGTGTGAGTGACTGGCATTGATTTCCTGCTTTCCTGAAGGCAAACAAGCAGGAGAATATCCCTAACAAAAAAAAAAACACAATAATGTCACACATATAGATTTTAAAGCAAATTTATTAATTCCCTCCCAAAACTCGGAAGTGTAAGCAGAGCCAAATCAATGGCAAATAATTTATCACAGCCTGGCTAATCTTTTACTGATGCCGACTATCAATTGTCTGCCTTCATCTCGTACAACGTGTGCCGTGGCAATTAGAGCGCAATAACCTCCAGCGCAGACTGTAAGCGCTTTAGCATTGAGTCCTAGGTTAATACATTGATTATTCTGCCTGATTGGATACATTCTGCATCATCAGTCTTGTTTATTTATTTATTTGTTTTCTTTTAAAAAAAATCTAATTGATGCTCAATCCTTTTGTAGGTGGTTTGGATGCAAAAATTCTGAAAACTACACAGGCCGTTTAAAATGGAATCTGTTTATGAATAACCATCAACATATCAACCTGTAAGTCTGTAATAAGACTCATTTATACAAAATGACTTGGAATGAGTTAGAATGTGACAATTGCTAATGTCAGATCCATGTGCCACAAAAATAGCTAATTTGTGCAAATTATGCTATAAAGGTCATTATGTGCACATTTGCAAATTGGGTGACAATTCAATGTTTGCTCGCGAATGCTTTGAAGCGTTACTCAACAGATTTTTTTCCTAGTTAGTTACAATTTCTTTGTAGCATAGAGCAACATTCCTTAACATGGGTAAAAGTGTTTCTGCATTAATAAACATGTTATTCATGATTTATAAGTGATTATAGGGTCCATTTAGACATTTCTATAAATCATTAACGCATCGTTTGGCAACATTTTTAAGCTGTTTGTTAAGTAAAACATTTATAAACCACTTTTTACGAGGTTTAGGGACTGCATTACAGGCTGATTTGCAGCAAATTAGGGCCCATGACATAAACAGGCGTAAGATTAGCTATCGGGTGTCGTGCACTTTTAAATGGGCCCTGGGAAGAATGCCAGAAGGCAAAGGAGAACTGAGACTAACCAACCCACTAACCGAGATTAAACCTGAACAACGTAACAATAAATATTTAAAAGCATTTTCAGAAGGAAATTTAAAAGAAAAATATAAGAAAAATGAGAACAGATTTTTTTAAATGATTTTTTTTGTTTACACGGCATTGCTGTGTGTTCCATATGCTAATTCTTGCAAAACTCTTATTTCACTGTCATGCTTGTAGGAGTCTAAGTTACTGCCGGTGTTAGGTCCAGCTTCACCTATCAAAGAGCCAGGCTTCCTCGGAGTCCCGTGTCTTTGATATCGTTATCAATGGCAACCAAAGGACAGTTTCTTGGCTGGAGAAGGGTCTTATTTCATCATTTTTCTTTTAACTTCTCTTACTGTGCATTTCCCAGGGATTAATGGCTGGGCGGTAGGCTGGCGGGGGGTGAGCCACATGCGAGTAAAGAGGACGGGGGCTCCAAAGCAGAGGCCGCATACTCAGAATTGGGATGCCTTTTACTATGAAAAGGATTAGTATAGAATACTCATTTTCTGATACCTTTGAAACTCCTTTTGCTTCTTTTAGAATCTGTGTGCCTTTTACTGTGAAATGATGAAGAATGAGTACTCATTTTCAAAAGGTATTAGTGATGAATATTCATTTTTTAACATATGATATGGTTTGATATGGTTTTTTGTTAGAATTCCTTTTACTGTAAAATGTATGGGTGATGAGTACTTTCAGTTTGTGCTGGAATGTAGGCTACTTACACTGGAATTCCCATATAACTGCGTTATATGTATAAATAAAATCTGAGAAAATGGCCAACCACTGCGCATACACGAAGGCATTAACTCAGAGCTGTACTTCAGTATTAGTTTAGTCTATTAGCACTAGGGAACTTTAAAGGACACCCCCAAGCTTACAGCTGTGGCGAAACGGATGGTTTTCCAAACAGCGGCATGTCAGAGATACTCCTTATCTGCAATTATGTTTTCTCAGTATCTACGCTGGAAAGCTGCCAAGGTCCTACAGAAAAACCTCATCAAGGTAACACAAGGTTTATACTCGCATGGGAAAAGCTTAAAACCATGGTTTGTTCGTCATTGCGGGAGCGCAAAGCAAATAAACTGCAATACAAACAGTATAAGGAGGGAAAAAATAAAAACATTGTTCGGTCCTGATTTTAATCTGATGCAGCAATAGTGTGGCTTCAGTTCTGGAAAAGCCGCTATAAACTAAACATACAAGTGTTATTCTGCTCCTTGCTGTTTTTTTTTTTCTTTCCTTGCAAATCCTAAACAGCGGTTTCAAAAGAACAGGCCAGTCATGTGCATTTTAGGTTGCAAGGATTGACCATAAGCTTTCTATTTCTTTCAGAAGTCCAGACATGGTCATACGATCCTGGTCCTGGGTCTGCTCTAGCCCTCGGGTAGCCGTCTATTCTTTGTATGTAGCACACATGAGACTCAGAGGATGAAAGACTTCTGCTGTAAAGGCAACCGCTAATGGCAAGAAATTACATGCACAGAGGGTACTTTTGTCAGGCTGCTGTTTTCCAGGCCGTACAACTCGTCCCCGTAGGAGCGCAGACCGACGTTTTCAAGATTTCAGGATCCTAAACAAGTCCCAGAATTTCATTTGCCGGCCTCGCTCCCGAGCACGTAGAAAAATGTCAACAAAGCGCATTAGCTAAGAAAGGTGGCAATGGACGAAGGCCTGACCATTTGCAGTTTACGGTCGTCCCAGCAAACGTCTTTGAAGAACGTTCATGCGAATGAACGTTAGGACCGAGTCGCGGCGCATGTGTGTAGGTCCTGTCATCCAGGCTACTGCAGCGGCAGTTCTCAAAATGTCATATGGTAGTCTTTCAGGGCCATAAAAAAGAAAAGAAACATTTGCTCAAAAGCAAGCTGGCTTGCAAAGAAGGGACTTTCAGCCCAGTATTTCTGACTGAAGTGAAGTTTCTTCTGACAAATGGCCTTCCCTGCGGACCCATGTAAGTAAAGAAAACCATGAAGTCTGTAAACAAAGCAGGAGTTTAATAAGAATTATGGAGTGTTACCAAACACAGCATCTGTAAATCAGAAAAACCATTCAGTGTGCGTATTCCTTATTTCATTAAATATGAAATACTTTTTTAATTCTTCACTGAAAAATGAGACGATGTGCTTATGTGACTCAGTGATGAATTGGTTTTATAAGGAGCTGTCATATCCACTACGATAAAACATACCTTTAATTTCAGGCCTGAACCAGAGTTAACACCTGCTTTTTCAAAACTTAAAAAAAAAAAGTGTCAGCCTTGATGAATCACGTCAGGTCGGTGATTTTCCATAATCAGCATAACCTCAATATTTGCTGCCAGGCGTTGGACCCATTCCAGGTACCTTAAAGCTTTTTCTGTTGGCTTTGACTCATCAGTTCCGATTTCTTTGAAAAGCCACTTTAAATGTTTTTTTTTTTTTTTACAGCAGCAGTTGATCTTACCAAGCTGTAGGGATATGGTGAATAATGTACACACTAGAGTAAATCTCTTACACTGTTCCTTTAAAAACACATAAACCTGTCAGCTGACAGGACCAAAAATGACTTGTGTTTAGGTTTAAAAACATGTACTAATAAAATCCATCCATCCATCCATCGATCCATCCATCCATCCATCCATCCATCCATCCATCCATTTATTTCTCCGGATGAAGGTTTCAGTTACTGGTAATATGGAGACCTCACACACCCTGCACTTGTTTGCATGCATCCTGTGTCAGGAGACCTTCCCCTTGAAATTCTCCCCCCTCTGGGCCCTGCTCATGTGGGTCCCGGTATTGTAGGACATTTCATAAGCTGACACTAGGTGGTGCTATTGGGCACTGGAGGGCCCAACTGCAGTTCCGCACGTCTGAGGCATAATCATCATACATCGCCTGTCTGCCAGGCCAGAATGTGCTTGTCATCTAGAGGCTCCGTGTACCATTCTGTGAACAAAGCACCACAGCCATGAAGGACATAAACAGCAAACAAGTAGCTGATGCTGAATGTCCTTTTCGCTAAGTTACCGCTAAGAGCTAGGCCTTCTGGGCCCTGCAGTCCATCACACTGTAACAATTTTTGTAAATTTCTAGCAAAACACAATTTCCTCCATGGCAACCAAACGACACATCCTGGGGATACCATCTCTCTTTTCATTCCCGGGCCTAATAAAATTACCCAAAGACGTCAAACCACACAGAAATATGATCATACAAACCCTAACTAAATAATCCACACCTAACAGGGATTATTGTAGCGGCAGCCTGGATGAATTCCACAATATTTCTAGTAGAAGTGCAAGTTCAGGGTGCTGTTAGGTTGTAACTAGATGTCCTGTGTGCTGGCAGCCTTTTAATGGAACCACACGGCTGCTCTTCTAGTTGGTACAGTATAGAATATATCTACATATACTGGATACTGAATAAGGGCAAATTCTCTAAAGCTTAGCCAGGTTCATATATTCATGTTTATGTATTCATTAGTATATTCGGAGTCTGTTTTCTGAATCCCTAAATGTGTGATTTTATAGTAACCTAAGTATTGGTGAAATGATGCACTTTTATGCACAATTAGCTTAATTAGCCTTGAACATTTGCCTCAAGGCATTTCTGGTAACCTCTTATTTTTCACCTTTCCCGTTTTTTTTTTGTATGTGAGCAGCTCAAACGCACGCACTCCTAGTAACCATCGCTGGTGGCAGTCGCTTCCATTGCCCCAGCGAGGATGGAGTCCGATTCTGTCCACACAGCAGAAGCAGGATCCGGAGTCAGCAAGGACTGAGGAAAGATGCAGCGAAAGTTTTAAATGATTTCCACTTAAAGTATGACAGGCTAGTTTTCGAAAGGGTTCGGGTCCTCTGACCTCGACGATCACATTGAGGTTCAAAGAACATGATCTGCAGATCTCGGCTGGAACGACGTCATTCGTGCGCGAAACGGGCCACCAGACAAGGTCCTAATGGGCTACATGCTTCTCTCACATTCTTGATGTGACGGCATCGCAACCTGAAAGCGATTCACATGTTCATTAAGAAACACTCCCCTTTCCTACACATTATGCTCACAAATTTTTCCACTTTACATAGTTGCTTTATACAGTTACCGGCATTTAAATTTTAATTCATTTTCAATAATCTGGTGTCGACCAACTCAGATAGTCAAAAAAGATAGCAACTGCCATCTGGATTAAATCGCAGTTATTCCACCATGGGTGCCATTACCGAGCACTGCTATCAGGGAGAAATTACCACCCTTAAAAGACCAGACCAGCTCCTGTGTGATCATACAGACATTCGTTCGGAGCGAATCAGCCTGAGCCACTCGTTTTAAATTGGCTTCCATCTGCACAAGGCCGTCTCTATCATCAAAACCAGAACCCATTACAGAAATAACACAAAGGACCATCCTGAGATTATTTTATCAGTCTGTTCTTCTGCTGGGTTTGGTCTGAGAACGCTCGCAAAGCGATGACGGGTAATTGAATATCTCGACGGTGCTGAGGATGAAATGAAAGGAATCATTTCCTATATCCTTCACCCGGAGAACGGAAGTATCATTCATCTCAAAACTACCTACTGGGATGTCAGCTCTTTAAAAATTCCCCCCGTAGTCATTCTTCACAATTCTACTTTCTCCTTTATTCTATTTTCCTCAATACACAACTTGCCACTTCCTAATCTAACTAAATTAATTGTGCAGGAAATAAAATCGTAATTTAAAGGTGGTTTGTGTACCAGTCGACGCCCGGGTGACACGCTAACCAACCTTTACCGCCGGTGCCCCTCTTCAGGGGTCAAGCAAACTTGGCTTGCTAACTCAGTGCCCCTTCAGAAGGGGGCACCCTAGACAGCCGCCTGTGTCACCTAATGGTTCGACCGGCACTGAATGTGTTCAGAAATCATGGTTTCAGAGGGGTGCTGGGAAGTAAGAAAAGGGTAAAGGGAGTAAACGGGGTGTAAGAAAAGACGCAGGTCGTGAACAGAGTTGATGACCCAGGTGACCCCTTCCAGAAGTAATTCCTTTTGGGATTTTACTCAGTGTTTTACACACAAAGGACTGTAGTGCTGATATGCCCCTTACCCTAGACGCCTCTCACTTGCCGTAATGTGTTTGGGGGTGGGGGAGTTTACACTTCTGTGCATATGATCAGTAGGGTACCAGTCTGAATCCAATGCTCACCTGCATAGTTATATGTCCCCCCCCCTCCCAAAAGCTCATAACTGGCTGACCCTGCACCTAGACCCCAAGACCCCAAGATGCGTGTGTGTGTCTGTATGTGGCGGCAGGGGGGGTCCAGACATACATTACACAATGTGATAAAAACCTGTTATTTTGACATTGCAGGGACCATTTTTTCGGTCAAGATTTAAAAAATCTGTGACTGGAATCAAAAAACCAAAAATGACTTTCGTTTGGTTACTTACGGTTAAGGTTAGGGCTGGGTAGAGATTAAGGTTGTCATTGTTGGGATCAGGGTTTTACCCATAGAAATGGATGGACAGTCACCACAAAGATATGAGTACAGGTCTGTGTTTGTGTGTGTATTATGTTTATATTTACACTGTGGGGACCAAATGTCCCCCACAATGTAATAAAAATCTATTTTGACGTTGTGGGGACCATTTTTCAGGTCCCCCCAAAGATCTGTGACTGCAATCAAAAAACTAAAAATGCCAAAAGTCTTGTATTTTGTTTGGTTACTTGCTCTATGGTTAATCTTAGGGCTGGGTAGAAATTAAGGTTGTCATTGTTGGGGTTAGAGTTTTTCCCATAGAAATGAATGGAGAGTCCCCACAAAGATATAATTACAAACCTGTGTGTGTGTGTGTGTGTGTGTGCCGTATGTCTCAAAAGAGGGCATGATGGGATATTTGGAAAGAAGTAAAACATTGTTTAATTTATTCATTTAATCATTTCACAAGTCCAGAGAGAAAGAGGGAAAAAAGTGACCCTTCCCTCATAGTAAATAAGGTCACTTCACTGGCAGGGTGATCGTTAGGTGGCCCTGAACTTCACTAGAATGTTCCAGGCAGAAGCTGCTTTACAAAAACAGAAAAGAAACACATGGATACTGAAAAGGAGGGGGGGGTTCAGGGGGAGCCCGAGGCTGAGCCAGCCGCCCCAGCAGCTGCGGAGAGAGAAGCTGATCCCCTCGCTGGTGATTCCTCCACGGCGTCGCCGCCCGGCTGGCAGCTGGGAAGAGCGTCGCATTCAATGCAGATGACATCACCTGACAAGCGCTGCGCCGGGCCGTTCCGCCGTCCTCTGTGTCCCCCCCTGTCGGTGGACAGCGGCGACTAAGTGACATCAGCGTGTCGTGGTCTACCTTCACGCAACATGTGCGATGAAAATGTCTGGGGGGGGGGGGGGGGGAAAAAAAAAAGGGTTCTAAATCCTTATTCCTAACCCTCTCCTCTAAACTATGTAACCGTCTATGATTTCAAACCCCAGCAGCACATTTATGGTCTGCGTGACGGTATCATCTGCGGTCACAGAGATGGGAACCATGTGACCTTAGCAAACGTGCTGCTCTCCCATCTACTGCTGTGCTCTGCTTCCAGCTCACCATACAGCCAGATCCATGCTTGGAGAGAAAACGTAATGACTGTACTGTCTATTATTCTCTGAAGGGAATGATGTTGGTGTACATGAATGAGCTCTATTACAGAACTTATTAATCTAAGAATGAATCCGTTTCCTAATACATATTTAATTAGAGCAGGGAACTAAGTGATATGCTTAATATGGCTTTAACGGTCTCCAATCCACCTTGCTCACGTGCCTTTTGTCCTTCTTATGGTCTTACGGTGGCCTTTATCCCCAAAGTGTTTCATCCATTATTGTCCGTCTCCCTTCTTTATTTCTCATCAGGGTTTTCTTGATAGCTGCCATTTAGCTTGTTGCATGCGATAAGGAAGAATGAATAATTTATCTCTCTGAAAGATCCCACGGAATCCACAACACCACCTTAAGCGTGCTGGTTCCTTGCCGAATCTGCCAGCCCGTTAATCGTCAGCCTTCTCAGTCTGGGAGGCGTGCCCCATTGCATCATGGGCCATTTTCAGGGGGGACTCAACTGTGCTCTGACCGAATGTATATTACACCATTATAATAATTTTTTCAGACTATACAACAAATCCAGTTAATTGATCACTGGTTTCATGGTTCTTCCTCAAGCAAATGTGTAAGAGCTGCCACATCATAATTTGTCTATCTACCATTGGATTTAGTGTTTTATTTCCTAAGAACAGATCTGTGTCCTTTTTGAATAAATCCAAGTTTTAAAAATATCATCCAGATATTAAGCCAAAGCATTAAAACATATCTGGGCAGTCTTTGCTAAAAATCGATATTTGTCACTTAAGCTTTTATAAAGAAAATCTATCCAAGGACAGGTACAAATTTTTGATAAATTATTCAATAAATAAAAGCAAACCCATTTTATGGACTCTTTCATCACCGAGAAATGGAATGCTTTAAGTGTTATAATGGAAGCCTTGAATGCCTTTCCGCAGATGGGGGATTCATCAAGTCTTCCTCTAAGCGTTCACGTCCTGCTTTACGAAGGCTGAGTCGCTGGGCCCTGTTTACATGCGCCTGTTTAACGAGATTTCAGAGAGAGTCCTTGGGGGGCCCATCCATCATAGGTCAAAGGCAGATGACTTGTTGTGGGACGCGGATGAATTGGTGTACGGCTTCTCCCGCTCCCCACTCCACCACCCAGTGACGTCCCCAAGGTTCAGTGACACAAACCGCACAGAAGCCACTGAGGCACAGAGTCACTTCCTGCCAGAGTCAGAGCTCAGAGTCCTGCCCTAATTATTTTTTACAGGAACCATGAGGAGACAAAAGATTGACCACCGCTGTCGTAGACTCAAATCACCAGGCCCTCTGCAGGGGGCGCTGTTGGTCCCGAAAGGGGGTTGTTTGTTAAGGGCCTGTATATCAGTCATCATAAAAGTGTCACCGCGTATCAGCTGTGGTGGCAACTGAGCCATTTCCTGAGTATAAGGTTTCATTCCGTTCACACGGGTTCTTTCTTGTACTGGTGACGTAGCAGTCTACACATCCGTGGTTGTGCTAAATCACAGAGTCTGGTTTTGTCGTAAAAGTATCTTGAAAAGACAGTGGAACATGCCCACTGGGTGTCTCAGTATCTCTAAACCAGTGTTTCCCAATCTGGTCCTTGGGGACCTGCAGACAGACCACATTTTTGCTCCCTCCCAGTTCCCAGTTGAGAAGGAGCAAAAACGTAAGGAGTATCACAGTTCAATCGATCCAAGTCTTCTGCTGCCTTTGAAGAAATTTACATTAAGCTGTGGTATGTGTTGCTAGTTTAGCTAAATGGACTCATTTAAACAACATAAATAGCTCTCCACACTAATACACTTCTCTTCAGTACAATCCTGGTGCTATTTATTTGTTTTCAATTGTATTTCCTCCATTATAGCATGTGTCATGTGTTACTAGCAAAACATTGCTACCTTAACGTTCAACTGGCGCTAAATTGAAAATATCAAGTAACTCAAATGTGGCTCTTAGATTCCACAGGAAGAATTCGGAACAAAGACTGAAATACTTACATTGACATATTTTTAGTTTTAAACCGTTAATTTAAACTGTTAAAACTGTTAGTTTTAAACTTGAAGAAATTGTGTTGCCAACAAATAACCATCATACTGTTTGTAACACAAATGCACCCCTAACATATTAGCATTTCCGCGTTCTGCTGTGCAGACCAGCATCTCATTCAGACGATCATTTCTATTACAGAACACTCAATAATGAGCTCATGCAGCCTGGCTACCATATATGTTTATATTCAGACAAGCAAATTCTGCATAAATTCAACTATCAGTCAATGAATCTGTAGATTTTGGTATCCTTGTCCTACCGCAATTAATGCTATTATTGGAGTTTGAAAATCAGGTTGGGCAACATCAGCCTAAAATGATTTAGACGTTGCTTAATAAACCAATAACCTCAGACATGAAACCATTAAATTCAGACAAGTGTCATGAAAACTCAACCCAAAGAAGCATGTGATTAGGCTGCCTTCTCCGAAAGTAAACATTTCGAATCGCTCAGCAAGCAAACACTTCCGCGACTAGCATACACCGCTAACGCAATGCTAGCCTGACGGAAAAATCAGGTACCAGTGCAGCCTCGTTCAAAATGGCAGACGTCCACCACTGAATGTTCTACAGCTCGGATAGTTTTGCTCACTCCAAGGGAATTCTTTGGTACATTTGTCCCCATGGTAATCATTTCTGGAAAGTTGTTCCAAACCATTTCGGGCACAAAGAAGGGCAAGACAATCAGATTTTAAAAGTTCATGAGCAGGGATCTCCTTGGTTTAACCATTCTCTTTGACCGGTCAGCTCAACAGCCTCACTTCCGCACTGGCCGAAGATGTATACGCTACATCCCCCAACACCCTTAGCAAGCAGAAGAGAGTGAGTCGGGCGTAATATCTCATAGATTTCTGACTCGATGATAATCCTTCAAATGCCCCCAAAACTTAACTGTGAAACAGATGTATCTCAATTACAGATAAAAGGAAGGAATTTAAATCCTTGCGCTTAAATTATAAGAATGTCAAAGATATGAGGTCAGGCCATCAATTTCTCTTTTTTTTTGTTTAATAGCATGCATATTAAGCAGCTGTACTTGCCGACACTAGCTGTGAAATATGACCGTCAGATACTTACGCTTTCGCGGCTTTGTTTGTTAGCGGCTGAATTCCCACCTAAAACGCTGTCAGGTGGCACGGACCCATAAATGTTAATGTTTTTAAACACTGAGCATTCATCAGCAGATGAAATTACATAGCGCTAGCAGACGGCGCAATGAAAGAAATATTATAGCCCATAATTAAATGTGAAATTAAGTGATATTTCACCTAGCCTCATTAATTTAAAAAGGTCTATGAAAAATAATTCATTCTGGGAAATATGAGAAGACAGTTATAATCACCACTTCGGTAGTGGGGCTAAAAAGGTATACAGGTCCTTTTAATCTCAGGTAATGGCAAAAAAAAAACACCTGAATGAGCCTTGCTGCGGCGTATGGTTGCATTTTTATGTAACGTAAGTCTTACGTAACCATCTCTGCCAGAGCACATGCTCCCCTTTCTCTCGAGTGGGGCGTCATCAGTCTGACTTCCGTGTAACATGACGGGGAGTGGTGGTGGATAAGCAGGCACATTTGTGCAGGGGCAAGTATAAAGATCCGAAATCACCTCAGATCGGTAATTTTCTAATAACAGGATTCCACCTTTATTTCATTAAACGGTCATTTCGCACTTTGGGGGCCCCTTGCTTCGCGGGAAGATCGATGATTTAATCGCGTTATCAGTGAACCAATAGTCTTGAAAGTCGCCTGCAATATCCCTTTACTGTTTAATGAGTTTTGCCGAGAATCAAATGGATGTAAAATGGCACGGACTTGGGAACATCTTTTAAGGGATTAAGAGCGGCGTTGTGGCCAAAGGCCTGACGGACGGCGAGTTGAGGATTTAGGGTTCTGCCCTGCACCGCCCACGGGGCTTTTAATGGCAATTTCATCCTGCTCTTCCTCATCTTCATGTCAACTAAAGAGGAAGCAGAGCAGGAACATCAACGCCAGGAGATTGTGCTGGGCTACTCTGCCAAAGTCTCGACAGTGGAACATTCTGCTGTTTTCCTATATGACGGAAAAAAGTCTGAAAATACTTTTTAAAGACTCTAAGCTGAGGACCCTGGAATAAGGTGATATGATATAAGATTTATATGGCTATGCGTTGCCACTTCTGATTTATGAAAAAAGACTACATGATTTGGTTGCTTTTTAAAGGAGAATGAGTGGAACAAACACAGAGATTTAGAGGTTTAAAACACTAATCAATCATTCAGAGTGACAAAAGAGCAGATCTTGTGCATGAATGATACCATGCAAGGCTGAGAAGCGTTCTTGTGTTTTAAAATGCAATATGTTAATACTGGGTTTCTTTAGTCTGGTCCTGGAACATCACTGTCACACTGTTTTTTTCTAGTTTAAATTAACTGGTCTTAATTGAGCTTCAAATTGCATTTAACTGAACACTTTTCATTTGTGCGTTTATCGTTCTTGAACGATCGCATTGTGGTTTGATTAATTAAAATTAAGTTCAGTACTAAATTACTGTTTGTTTCACAAATGATCAAGTAAAGGAAACACAATTTAAAGTATCTGAAACACTTTTCTGTTTACTGGTTAAGTAATCAGCAATTAATTTCAATTAATGAAAATAATGAGCATTGCCAGCTGTTATTCGTTTCAGGGGGCACAGAAAGGATGCATCACCTTCAATTTATGGAATAACTTTTACTCACAGAATTACAAAATTCCCTGATTGGAAAAGTACAGGAGGTCCTCAACTGTGCATTCGTTTAAAAAAAAGATGTGGATGTTTCTTACAGTAGCTCCTCACGTAGGCTGAGCAAAGGAGGTTGAGTTAGGAAGTTAGGTAGAATTCAGCATGGGAGATTCTAGGATTTTTTCAGATGGGGGGGGGAAGGGGATAAGAGGGGACAAATTTCATACAGAGGGACCAACCTTATCATTAGCCAATGATATGTTTTGAATTGCTGAGTGACAAGGGAGGGGCCCCTCCAGGGGCCAATCAGCTTTCAGCTGGTGCCAGTGTCCCTGTGGCCCCGCCTCTGTATACACTCTTGCTATCTAGAGGTTATGAGAAGGTTTAAGGGTGCATACATTTTGTGTGCCACTTCTGAAATTGTGGAATGGACCACTGCCATTCCATCCAGGGTGTCATCTGCCCTGTGCTGCCTGGGACCGGTTCCAGGCCCACACTGACCTTGGACCGGATGAGTGGCTATGGGGGATTGATGGACGGTAGCATGTGGCTATGGAGGATGGAGATAAGTCACTTGTTTTTGGCTTAATAAATAGTTGAGAAAAGAAATTTGGGTGACTGAAGTCAGTCAGAGTCTCTACTAGATTGACTAAATGTATACCAAGCAAATATGAATTATAACCTTTTGCTAAATACACTTAAGAAGTAACATTAAATCAGTGCTTAGAGATTGCTAGGAGTACCTAATACCTGTCTGACATAAAGCAGTGCAATTGGAAAGAACTAGGAATTTCTTCTAGACCTATTTCTTCGTATACATATGGAAATTTATTTGCATTTACATACATTTTTTTTATTAATTTTTTTTGCAGACACTTCTGTCCAAAGCAACATATAAGCACGTCACAAATATACGGCCGCTATACCAACGAACGTATGACTGCAACTTGCACACTTTGAGGCCTAATCACATGCTTCTTTTATGTGCTAGTGTAATCTCATTAGTGGGCTAGGAACTGTGGCTTTGCAAAGCCTATAATGCAGCATTGTTAGAATTAGCAAAGCTTACGGGAACTGCAGTACGTCACAGTTACACTGCGGCAAACAGGTCAGCAGGTGCATTATGCATTCAGCCATCAAGGGCTACATCATGCAGTGATGACATCATCGGGGACGCGTCAGGTCGATTATGAGCTTGAAATATGTCTGCACGCTACTGAGTGCTTAAAGTCTACCTCCTCTCTGTCATGGTAATATTATCACCGCCTTGATTATTTCTTTCTTTTTTTTTTTTTTTTTTTGCGGAGTGAAAAACTAATTTACTGCAGCATAATTTACCGTGAATACCAATAACAGTCATCAAAATGCCTGTGGGACACACTGGGGCCTGGCTAATATACATAGAAAATGGCACAAAACTATGTAAACACGCTTATACTTTCCATCCATGTGATGATTTCTGATACAAAATAGTGTCAACTGAAGAGTAGTTTCCCAGTAATCAGTTATAATTCAGACAAAATTGACTCCAGCCTCCTCGAGCACCCACCATGTATACCTCTGCTGTTCTTTGCAATATGTAGCCTGTTAGTGAATTTTACTGCAGTTCCCGGGGGGGGGGAGGGGGAGAAGCATTTTTATTTCTTCACCTGTCCAAGCCACCGATTCCGTCATCGCGCACCAGCTGACTCACATTAATTTGGACAAATGGACCAATGGGCAGCTGGTCTTCCCAGGGCTGCATCACCACGCAGTTGGCCTGATGCGATGACATCGCCCCTCAGGCAAACAGGAAATGGATGGCAGTGTGTGGTTTTGGGGCATTCTGGGATACGACTGTGATTGAGTCAGAGGAGAAATTTCAAGGAGAAGACAGTGCGTGATCTGATGCCGACAAACCATCTCCCATCATCGGCTAGGAGGAGATATGAGTCATTTCCTGTATTATGCAGTTTCTTTTTTTTTTGAATGGGAAGGCGGACAAAATCAGCCTAGACAACTGAGGGGTTTTCCAATTAATCACCTGACACCCCGAGGCAATATAGATGCAGACTTTCATGGCGTTTAAAGTTCAAGCTGTGGTCACGCCGCTGTAAAATACCGTGTGAGCTCTTTAAAAACTCCTCCGCCTCTCCGGCATCAGCCGGTAAAACTTTTTCACGGTTTCCTCGGCGACTCTGCGTGGTAACTTGATACGGGGTTTCTAGTTTCAGCCGGTTAAAATGCATAACATGACATTGTAAATGACACAGATGAGCAAAAACGCAAGCAAACGTGCACCTCCGACAGGAATATGGATTTCCATTCTTCCGTCACGTCCCAAGACTCTTTGAAAAAACTTTCAGTTCTTTTTTCAACGCCCGAACATCTGTTAACATTCATCATGACACCAGAATATTTTAAATGTGTGTGTCCCCCTTTTATATTCAATAAAAAATAAATGATCTAAAACACCAGAGCAAGCTGCTGCGTTCATGGTTGGAACAAAAATCTGTGCAACCACATGTTCAAAACATTATAAACATATTATTATTATTTCCCAATCTTTGTACAAACTGTACCGAAAGTAAAGGAAGGTCCTTTGGACGCTTTGAAGATGTTTCTGAGCTCCTCGGATGACATACACACATTCAGCAAATGGCATATTCAGTGTTGTTTAATTACTTAGCTTGCTAATTGTAATTGCATATAAAGCCATTCTTAGGAAAGCAGCCAAGCATCACTAATTTAATCTGATTCATTCATTCCCCGCATAGCCTGGCTTGAAAATAAAGTATTGATAACCATTATTAAATTACATAAACGATGCGGGAGCAAAGCACAGCTGCTGGCCATCTTTGCAACCTGAATATCTTATTGATTTTGATTGGTATTAGTTACTGCTACACACAGTGAAAGGATAATCATATTTTAAAACGGAGATGATTGCCCATTTTGGGTGATATGTGGTCAAAGCTATAGGTCTAACAAAAGTAAATATGTCGTAAAAGGAAACGGTGGATTGACAAGGGAAAATAAACTAGCTTGTCTGATTTGGGTAGCTTTTAGCAGGATATATGAGTACCATGAGGGATTCTGGGAAAATACTTCAGAAGTACCCACTCTTTGACAAAAGGGTAAGGGGAGACAAGAAGGTCAGTTGCCATGGCTTAAAAGTGAGACGAGATGTTTTGGAATATAAAGCTTACTAAGACCCCTGTCACGTTGACAGTAATCATTCTACATTTGACTCATCCCCTGAAAGTGGAATCACTATTGATCCCCGTAAATTGAACAGAAATGGCGGAACCGTAAACAGCAAAAGTCTGAAAATGTGACAGGCAACAGTTACCGGCACAGTTTAAGTGACGTATCAAGTCATCCCAAAGTATAATATAATGACGGCACCCCAGAAACGATGGACCATTTGATATGGTTTTAGTGAGATTACTGGCCCTTTAACCAAAAGCTGAATGTCTTTAGCTTTGTCTCACCTCTTTGTTTATTCGTGAGACGCCGGGACTGTGTCAACTTAATGAAGACAGCAGGGTATTTCATTAAGACGAGTAGCAGGTGGCAGAGTGCTTTCAATTTGCATTCCAAAATGGAAACTTCACAGACTAAAACATTGGAGGTGCTTGAGGTTTCTTAACGAGTACCTGATGCCTGTTGGGTGATTTTTTCCTATGACTCATAGGGCTGAATGCAACAGGAAGGCCTACTCCTAAGCAACAGGAAGGCCTACACCTGAACAACAGGATGGCCTACTCTTAAGCATCGGGAAGGCCTGCACCTGAGCATCAGGAAGACCTATACTTGATCAACAGGAAGGCATATGCCGGAGCTGCAGGAAGGCCTACACTTAATCAAAAGGAAGGCTTACTTCTAAGCAACAGGAAGGCCTACACCTGAACAACAGGAAGGCCTACCCCTAAGAAACAGGAAGGCCTACTCCAAGGGTAGGCAACCCTGATCCTGGAGTACTAGCATCCAGCATATCCAGCAGGTTTTCTATCCTTCTATTCTACCCTGGGCCTACTCCTAAGCAACAGGAAGGCTTACATCTCAGCTAATACCTTAGATCCACTTACATTCCCATTTATGGCATGGCATGTAATTAATGCACAGAAGCAGCAGTCATGTGGCCATGTGCAATACGGCACATTAACCTTGTCGGTAAAAAAAACCTGCTAATTCTTTACAAGATCACAATGCAGTGCTTACTTAGTGTCTGGTTTACAACTTTCTGGTATCATCTCTTGAATTTTCATATTCATCAAATGTCTGTGTTATTGAAAGCTATAATAGTCAAATATACCTTCTAGCCCTTGTCTCAGTCAGGGTTACAGAGGGGTCTGGTGCCTGTCCCAGGCTGCACACGGTACACAGCCAGGGCACACCCTGGACGGAATACCAGTCCATACAGACACACACACTCACACACTATGGGCAATTTAGAAATGCCAGTCAGGCTAACTGGACCATAGGGATGAGGGGACTGAAACACCTGCAAAAAAACTGCAACATGGGGAGAACATGCAAGAACAACACAAGTAGAACATGCAAGAACAACACGGGGAGAACATGCAAGAACAACACGGGGAGAACATGCAAGAACAACACGGGGAGAACATGCAAGAACAACACGGGGATAACATGCAAGAACAACACGGGGAGAAGATGCAAGAACAACACGGGGATAACATGCAAGAACAACATGGGGAGAACATGCAAGAATCTGGAGGTCTGAGGCAATAGTGCCACCCACTGAGCCACTGCACTGCAACAGGCAATGGCTGTTTCTGACTTATAATCAGCAGAACAGCGATCTTGAACAAAACAGGAAATGGCCCCACTGTAATGTGGCACGTTAATGAAAAAGTTTCAGGAGAAAACAAGAGTTGCCTCTGAAAGTGTCATGGGGTGGGGGGATGGTGCGGCAGGGCCTAACCTAAGACTGGCTCGCCTGAGGGAGCTTGGGGCTGCGTGGCGTGGGGGGGTGAAGGGGGGGGGGGATAAGCCTGTACTTGTCCTCCACTAGGAAGCAAATCAAATCCTGGTGCATTTTCATCAGCTGTCAGCGTCAGACAGATATTTTTGCAGAGCCAGGCAGGAAATTAGGCTATTAAATTACAGCTCTTCACGGGCTGCCTGTCATTCTCCTCTGCTCCTCTACAGATGTTCTATCAAAGTAAGTCATTGTGACCATTTATCTTTCTGAACTTAAAGGAAAAAAAGGAAAAACCTTTTCTCAGAACTAGCTTTCTCACTCAGGACTAGAAGTCTTTGTAGTCCTTGCCTATCTTCCCTAATCTTCTGCTGATCTTAGATTAATTTTTGCCGGCTAAGGGTTCGACCACAAAATCAATTTCACTCAAGTTGCTTGGGGTCATGGCAGATTCGGGAGGGTGAGAAAATAAATTAATAATGGGTATGCCTTTAACATGGCATGATTAGAAGGGAGATACGGTAAAATAAAATAAAAATTTTATCCTGAATTCGTATCACAATCCCAAAACCACTAAATAAGTTTTGGTTAAACTTACTTGGCAGTATGCTAGTAACAGAAAGGATTCAGCATGAAATAATGAGCCCTTTGTTTCATTAATTAAGCAATGATTTTGCAAGAACTTGCATATTATCACACATAAATAATCAAAGAGCATTGAGGGGGAGCATTTAAAAAGTATTTTATTACTTTTTCAGTTCACAGAGCAAGCTTTAAGACTATCAATTAATTTAATAATCAATTAAATAAAAGTATTTAAACGAGTAAGTTATCTCTTTTATAAATCTTGGTTAAGGTTTCTTGAAACTACAGGTAATGTTCCGGCTTCTCTGATGAGGCACTAACAGCATGTTAGTATGTTATAACTTAGACTCGTCCTCATGTCTTGGCTCTGAGTAACATCCAATGGAATTTTTCCGAGTGTCATGACTACATGTATTTTGTTTAGATCCAGCGGCCTTCGTGTCAGCTGAGGACGTGGAGTGGCGTGACATTTCAGAGCCACATTACACAGCACTTTCATCGGAATAGAGCTCCCTGTGTTTGATTC
>JAODJU010000025.1:17030600-17054992 GCA_026776725.1 Gnathonemus echidnorhynchus | reverse complement strand
GGCGGGGTCCTTTTGCATTCACATGCTCAGCACATCTTCGTCCCACAGGCCTGAATTTACAAACAGAATAAAACGAACGCCTGACATCAGCTGTAATTTTCTAATGCGGTGACCCATTTCGGCGCCGTGTAATAGTCAGTCCCCGCGTGACAATTAAAATAAATCGCTCCTGAGCAGAACTTGCCGGATGCATTCATGCCTCATCAGAAGCCGAATTGTCGTACATGATTTAGCCCGAGGATTAAGCTGCTAATGCCACCCCCCACTTCCGTAATATCAGAGAATAAACCGATTTTAAAATATCACCGCCTTCTAAAATCTCCTTGTTAAACAGCTCCATTTAGTGAGCACGGCATTTTCAGCAACGATGATGTAATTAATAGGAGGTTAGGAATTACGTGTATCGATGTATGGTTTTGTATTCGGGGGTCCCTTCAATAACCCTTATACTGTACAATAAATCTCTAGCTGTACCTTCATTTTTATATGTTCATAAATGTAAATATTGATTGCAAACTTCATTAACATGGAGTCCAGATGTTTTCTCTACCATTGGCTCTGAATTGCCTGGAATATGCTTCAACCTCATCGAGACCCTATACTGAATAATATGCAATCTGGGTGTATGGATGAACTTTATTAATGGGTTTATTTATTTATTGCATTCTTTCAGATGAATAAGAGATTAACAGGCAAGCCAGACAGATTGTTAGTCAGAAGTGATTGGATTCTTGCAGCCGCGATCCATTTCCCCCCCCTTTTGCAATGAAATCCCGTACGAAGTTCCGCCCCGCCGTGGCTGGCGAATTAGATTTTCGCACATTGATCAAACTGAGCGATATGTCCCGGTTTTCTCCGGCACGCTGAATATGCATTAACAGCATTTTGTGAAGCTGTAATGACGCGCTTGTCTGGCCGCTCACTTACACCTCCGCTGACGAGTTATCGTGCTCTTTGGGGTAGGAGTGAAATATACAATCAAATCATCTCAATAAGGAAATATTATTATATAACGAGATCAGAAACTTCACAGAGAAACCAGATCTGTGTGGGATTTCCTCACAAGCTATCCAGTCCACATGAATCCATTATATATTTATTTACACGCACCCACACAAATACACCAATACCTCCAACCTTATGACACAGTATCCGGTCTGGACTGCCAATAATTGTTTTGCTGTTGCCAATTACATCAACTGCAACTAAATCCTTTGAGGCCATCTGTTATATATGAAATTTAATTGTGGGTATAACTGAGTGGATGTGAGTAACATTATGTGGATGTGAATATCATAATAAGTTCTCTAGAAATGACTTTATACGAGTTTATCCTATGTCCATATGTAAAACACAAAAGCTTCTATATTTATCCTAACCCAAACACCTATATTTATCTAAACCCAACCTTACAGTGCAGGAGATGACTGCATATAGATGACTGTAATAGCCCAAAGCTGAAAAATCACATTGTCTGTAGTAGGTGTGTACATTTCCAAAATGCTTTAAAAATTGGCATATTCGGTATATTTACAAGCACAAATAAATAGAATATATGCATATAAAATAAACAAATAAATGCATGTATAACAGGTTTACAGGATCCCCCCCCCACTCTATTTGTGGCCTTTTTAGCAGATTTACGAAAGCCGGCTTTCGTAGCCCAAAGGCGTTTCCCGAACAGGCTATTCGGCGCATAAGAGAGAGTGGGAATCACTTAAGCTATGGAATTAAGCAAAAAGGGGGGGGGTCAGTCTTCAGGCTCACTTTCCTGAAAAAAAAATACATATAGTAGGATATAGGAAGAATATTAAATCATCATTTAACCTTCCTCTGGCAGTTTCAACAGAATGAATTTAATATCCTCAGGGGCATTCACCAGTAAATGGTGTGCATATATAGATCATATAAACTGAGTATTTCTCAATACAGTACTGTGAAATGTGATTTTTTTTTCCCTCATTTCTGAATTAACCCACTGAAATGGCATTGAAACAGAATCTGCTATTCTTCCTCAGAGTGTGTGTTTGTGGATGAAATGTGCGCACCAATCTAGGAAGAAATATCGAGTGTAGCCTCTTACCAGGTTAAACTATATTTTATGCAGCCAAATGTCATTTAAATGCACGCCTTGTTTCCGTAAATCAAGCCTGAGCTGACAAGTCTCCAGCGTAATCATGCAAACAAATGTGCGTGTAAACACTGGAAAGTGTGTTTTTTTTTTTTTCTTTTGCAAATTTCATCTTATTATTTGGCATAATCCTCAAATCTCTAGCTTCTATGCAGCAATAAGAATGAGAGTTCATTTGCTGGGCAGATACATTCTGTGTTATCTGCTACAAAACAAACAAACGAAATAAAACATCAAGGCTGTTTGCGTCAAATGCAGTGATGTTCATTGTCAGATTTAAAAGCAAAATCAGGCCAAAAAGCAGAATCGTAAGGAAACAAATATTACTGCAGTAAGAACTAAAGCAGAATGGCACGTGGCGTAATAAGTCACTATAGACAATAGACAAATTTAATTTGTGCAAAGTTCTCTCACTTGGTAGCAGAGGGCTGGACTGGGATTAAAAATCAGCCTTTGACTTTGGAGTACCCCACTGGCAAAATGCATGGTATACCAGATGACCAGTCAAGCCAGGTAGAAGCATCAGAACTTCATCCAAAGGTAATTGCAGTGCTATTCCATTCAAACCAGGGTCTCTCAAATGCATAAACAGAAACTACATTCCAACAGTCCAGGGATCTTGAGATCATTATAGTTTTGAATCAAACCGAAAGTTTCTGCAGCAGCCTTTTGTCTACACTCAGCAGAGGAAACATCTAATTCTTCTTCTCCACTGAGATTAGTCATCATTTGGAAGAAGCGGCAAAACAAAATTTGCCACTGTTCAATTGCAAGGCACGTTTAGTGAAACAAAATGACTTTTTCAGAGGAAAGCTCGACGGAGAGCCTCGTAAAATGATTAATGGAATAATCTATGCGGCGTTTATGCTGAATCATGCCCTACAAAAAGTCAGAATCTTTATAATAAATCCTGTTAAGAATTGTACATCACCTTATACATCACCTGGTCACCTTACACATCACACAACCACACTGGCAAGCGAGGGCCGGATGTGATAAAATTCTACATTCTACTCTTGTCAGAGTTTGTGTAGAAGACTGGGCACCTGACAATGCACCTGTTTATACCTCACAGGGTGATGGCATGCGAATCAGAAAGGAATGAAGCCCAAGTGAGGTGGGGGGAGGAGATGGAGAATTGGAGGGTGAAGGGGGGGTGGTGTGTATCTCAGCAGGTTAAGATTCTGTTCCCATGTTTGGAGTGTTGGGTCCTCCAGCAAGGCCCCTAACCCCCAGTCGCTCCAGGAACAGGATTGTCCTGCTTTCTCAGTTGTACGTTGCTTTGGAGAAAAGCATCTACTAAATATGTAAAGATCAGAAAAATGCAGTGTAGGCGACTGAGACTGAATGCCATCAGAACACAGTCTAAAGCCACTGGCAAACATGTCATATATAGTTTAGTTTCTAAAACAGCTGAAATTCTGCACGGCGAGTGGTAAAAAAATATTTTCCGTTTCTGTAGGTCTGTGTACAGCTTCATCCTTTAACTTCTGAAACTGGAAATTTACTGCAGGTGAAATGTTTTGGTTCTTATAGAAGCAATTAATCTCGCGTTGAGAAATTCGTCGGGTCAGTGGTTGTCAGGTTTTATTTAAGACCTTCTCTCACCCTGCAGTCCCTTCTGTATTGTGCACATCTGACCTGTTTCTTATCTCCATTCAAATGTTATGAGGGGAAAAGACACAAACTTTGCTATACGAAGGCTAGTAATGCAGACTCAAGCCTTTAAGGCTCTGTGGAAGGTCTCATTGAAATATTCCACAACACGTAGGTCCCCCCCCCCCCCCCCCCCCACAACTGAATAATGTATCTCTGATTTCTAGATTACTTCTCCTAAAAACTGCCATTTGAGGAGTAAAGCTGCATGAAGCTGCAGAAAAAATATTTCAGTCTGAGATATACGATGGGGAGAGGTCATGCAAAGACACTGAGAGCAATTCAAGATGTCCTGAGATGGGGGGGGGGGGGTGGAATGTAGGGAGCCTCTGTGGCTCTATTTCTTAACGTCCGACAGATCCGTGAGAACGACTGCTTCTCAAGAGGAATATCTGAGGAATCTTACCGTCTCTAAGTCTCATCCTTGCACCGTACTCCCCGTGTTTTATCTAGAAGGGGGATAAAATCGAGTCTCACTGGATTATTTTCTTCCCTCGTGGATTCTCCCTCCCATTTTGAATCCATGGGTTTGAACTCGGATGTCTGTCGCGTGTACAGATGTACATGCAAAGTCCTTAATTTGTTCTGCAGCACAGGAGACCGGAGGTATACGCAATGCGTGTCGAAGCGTGTTTGTATCTTGACAAGAGCACAACATTGTATTGTTTAATTTGGCGCACGGGACTCCTGTCTCAGCCTGGTATTATGATTTGTTGCGGGCCTCTGGTCTGCAGGCGGGCTGTACATGTGCACGGTCTGTGATAGCAGGGTGCACTTGATTTAAGATAAGATAAGAAGAACTTCATTGATTCCAGGGGGATATTCAGGTGCAGAAAACAGCAAGGGACACAAAGTACAGACAAACAAACATAAAGTGCAAAACAAGACAAATGCGAGACAGTACGCATAGTGCAGACGAATGTATAGAGCACATTGTACACAAACGGAACATCCATCTTCCAGTAACGGCTTGTCCTGTTCAGGATGGCAGGGGGTCCAGAGCCTATGGGCACAAGGCAGGGAACAACCCAGGATGGTGAGCTAACCCATGAACATGCTAACATGCTAACTCCACACACGTGGAACCTTGGCAGACACTCGATCCCTGGTCCCAGAGGTGTGAGGCAACAGAGCAAACCACTGCACCACCGTGCCATCCCTGCATCCCAGATGATGTTTGGGAAATAAATGTTAATTTAAAAAATTAATAGACAGCATATTTGCAATTGAGAGTAAATTTCCAGGACTCAATTAAATCATTTTTTTGCTGTTGTTTTTGAGAAGAGACCACCAACGTCCTGCTGTCAGGCTTCCTCATCATATGTTACAGTATCAGGAAGCAAAACTCACTCAGACTTCATGTAATCCAACGGGAAAAAAACATTCATTACATTTCCAAAGCTCCATTCCATCTGCAGAAATTTTATCAAAAACATATCGTGTGGACTGAGTGCATTTCGGAACTTTGTTCTTCAACTGTATGTGCAAACAGATGGACGTTTACTGCAGCAAAGAGGGGGTGCACAGAGAGCCAGACCTGGACGAGATGTGGCCCATTTGAGAACTTTGCTTGCCTAAGTGTGTGGGTGTTTTGAGTGGGGGGGGGCACCCCATGCTTAAGAAAGTGCCGGAGGTGAGGAACCAGCCTTCACACATCTCATGTTGACACTCTCGCAACAACTCAAATGTTTGTAGAGCGCAGCCCAGAACACGGAACACGGAACCATCTGCGAGCTCCAGGGCAACCCCAAGGTGCCAAGTCAGCAGAATGGAAATTACATATAACTTCCGCTTAGAGAGTTTTATGCACAAACCATTCATAGTGAAGCGGAATACTAATGCAGATTCCTGATTTACCTTACATTGGCTTTAATAAATGCATAAAAATGTTTTAATTTTACGTGTGCATTTTGTAAAAATACGTTATGCGCTACAACCATGAAATAATTATAGTTGTATAGTAATTAATCATGGTAAATCAAGGGTAATTGGATATGAATTTTACCAAAATATAATTGTGTGGAATAATATTCGGACCCAATAAACCAAATATAAATGACCACGAATACACTTTAAATTGCACATTTAATAATAACTTTAAAGAACTATCAATGTGGTCTAGTCATTAATAAGATGAATTTACCCATGTAAACAAAGGCAATTACAACCTATTACTGCACATATTAGGTGAATGGGTCCCACTTAAATTGTCTTTTGATAAATCGGTAGCATACCTTTGAACAGTCATTATGTCTGAAGCACCTGGTCTCATGACAAATTCAGCCTCCATTCACCAATTTAGCCATAAGTCATTCGCTCAGAAGTAAATCACAGAGTTAACGAAAAGCTCACACAATCAGTCCGGCACGCAATTTGAGCATGAAGTTACCCAAGGTACGCTTTAATTATTCGAAATTTGACAGCCAGTTTTATTATCTTGGGGCCTAATGGAGAGTGACAACAATCGTTATTTCTCACCTTCTTTTTTTTTTAAAAAAAAAAAAAGTACCGTAAAATGTTTTGGCTGGAGCGCGTGCAGCATTCGAGGGAGACGAGTTGCACACGGAGATTCCAGTCATTCCTCTCAATCTTATTAGTGCCGCTTAGCCAAAACACTGCAGCCACGCTTAAAGTCTTTAGCTCAGCTTGTGATCCTGCCTTCGCATGAGTCATACCCATATTGTCTATGAATCACAATGGAAAATGACATCACTGCACATTAGCCTGTAGGTATTAGCAAGCTACCCTGCAAATCAGCATTACCCCCCTCCCCCCCCCCCTTTACATCATCTCCAATGTTCTCATGGGGCTAGAAGGAAGGCAGACAGCAAGCGCCAGATTAGGGCATGGGAAACGTAATATGTTCTCATCATCACTCAATACGGGATGGGAGAGAGGAGATGGGACAGGGCGAGCAGAAAACTGCTGGCATCAGCAGTGTAACGACACTGGAAAAAAAAGCCCCCACTGACAAACACCGGCAGTGAGGAAGTAGGGCAGCGGGTGAGAAGCTTCGGAGTCTGGATGAAGGCGCCCCCACTGTCGAGTTAGGGATACAACGACACCCGACATCACGTTCGGCCACACTGCGGGGGTGGCAGGCGTCACCCAGACTGTCTGTACGAGGTCAGCCAATGAGGGGAGCCGCCCCCCCAAATTGATTGCCTACAGTGCTGCCAGGCCCCTGAAAAGGTCACTCCAAAGCCTGCTGACGGACAACCGAGACAAAACAAAGGTTTATAAGTCGCTGCTGAGACAAAAATGGGGAAAAAGTTATTTCAAAGAGGTGCCATTTACTACATAACAACCATCATGCATTGGGACAGAAATATCATATCATATGTGAAAAGCACTGTGCAGTGACTTGGGAAAAATCCACATACTGGGACTCAGTGCCGCTCAGCCCTGGAGATGATCACCTAGGGTGCCATCTTCTGAGGGGGGGGGCCGACTCTGCAAGCCAATTTCACTTTGTCATGGGGGGGCAGCAGCGGTGAACCTTGCCTCTGGTGCCACATGGACTTTGACTGGTACTGCTGGGACTGAACTATGCTCAAAGGGTCAGAAGAATGTCCATCCATCCATCCATCCATCCATCCATCCATCACTTATGCTGTTCAAGTATCTATATTTGAAAACTTAGTGTCCTGTTATTGGCTTTAAATGTTCTAACCAAGAATTTCGTTGTGATGTTTGCTTTCGATATTTATGTTTTCTAAATTGTTATCTTCCAGCTGCTTATACAGTACAGGATTGTAGGCAGCCTGGATAGGACAGGAGCCCATTCCAGGGTGCACACACATGCACGGATTCCCACCGGCAATCTCGCTCTACGATATGAAAATATCACCGCCTTCTTAGGAAAATCGGTTGTATATTTCGCCTCTGTGTGTGAAGAAAGTCATTTAAAACTGGTCACGTCAATCCTAGAGCGTGCTGGTGTCACAATGGCAGGACCTCATCATTGATATGTGAATCGCACCGTGAAGTTATTGCCGAAATCTCCCAGGATGACATCGAGTGCAGCAGCCACCGCGGCCCAGCAGTGGGGATAGCAGTCAGGCACCAACATGGCCACCGCTGGGAATAATCGCAAAGTGAGACCCCAGACTATTGATAAGTAAATCCTTAATAAGTACATTCATAGGAAAGTCAGACTTTGTCGAACTTCCCAACACTTGGCAGTTCCGATGGATTCGAAAAGACTTAACTTTTAATGGGCCTAGACTTTTTTTTCTTCAAAGTATTCCTGGGATCAGCATCTGAGTCTGTGTCGGGTAGCTAAATAGCTTTTAGCATGAATATTACAACTGCATGATTAGTGTACAGGGCTGATTTCATAAGGTCAGCCACATTATTCTTGCAGAAGGCCCCAAAGTTTCCATAAAAGGATAAAAATATTCTTTTGCCTGTCTTTTACTTGAGCAGTTTTGTATTATAAACATTAGCTGCATTAGCAGTTAGCAAGGGGTATGCAATATCATATACAAGAGGTATACAATGACTTATGTTCAAGTTAACATGATTTGATATATACTAGTGGGTATTAGAGTGGATCAACTGCATAAACAATGATTACTTATAATAATTGTGGACAGGTTGTGCAAGAGAAATCTTTCAATTTAATAAAGCCGAATAAAATAATTTCATATATTTATGCATGCACATATTTATAGTTCAAAAAATAAAAACGTAATGTAATATAAAACCATTTACTTGCATTAAGCAATATTCCAAGACCACTCCATGATCAATTAATGGATTTTAAGTGAACAAAACTTATTTAGATTGATTAATTAAGTGTAATAGCATGAATCTGTGAATTAAAATCAATAAACTTTGCTTGACATTGACTTAACCTTCCATGGAAGAACTTTTAAGCTCCTTTGCGATTCTCTGAGACGAAAATGTCATCTGCTGTTTTCTCAGAGTAAAACGTAGGACTGGGAAGCACAAATTTACAATCTGAGAGCTGCATGGTGTGTAAAAATTAGACCCCCTTCTGAAATCCTAAATATGCCTCTTCAAATTAATTCAAATTCAAATCCGGTTAGACTTTCTGAATTGTAAAATCAACACTAATTGCCTTTGATTCTTCTATTTGCATTAGAAATCGACGTCGTCCGTGTGCCTGGTTGGTTAATTCCCCGCCGTAGTTGAAGGCTTCCAATTTCCTAACCTTCACACCTTTACCTTTTTAGACTTTATTTTATTATTCATACTTTATATTCTAATGTTTCTACCACCATCCAGAGTCACTCAGAAAAAAAAAATGCAATTTATTTCCCAGTCTGCAGAAAATGATGAAGCCAGATAATGTCAGAGGGTAAAAATGGAGACTCAGGAACAGCAAGAATCTATACTGCTATTTATGTATGGAATATAAATAGTGTATTATGCATTACAGTGTATGTACCCACAGTCACGCTTTGTTGCTAGTATTTAATATCTCTTCAGCTATATGTCTTTCTGCAGTTGCATGTTTGCATGCATGTGCATGTTTGCATGTTTGCATGCACAGACAGAAAATGTGTGACTTTGAGTCTCAGGCTTGGGCTTCCTGCAGAGGCAATAAATTTGTTTTCATCCTCTTCTCCTCCGTCTCCTGCAATAGCGGGAGAGAGAACGTCATGGAACGCCGGGCATGTGAGATGAGGATATGCTAAAAACCAGCCCCCTCCCCCCTTTCCATAACTGCTCATCCTGTACAGGGTCGTGCTGAGCATGGAACCTATCCGAGGGGGTGGGGGCAGCTCAGAAGGTTAGGCCTCTGTGATCAGAAGGTAGTCAGTTCAGATCCGGTGCTTGAAGGAATAAGACCCTTCAGCCCCTGCCAAACGCTCTGGGGGAGGGGGGGCAGATAAAATGGCCTAACCCTGCACCCAAGCGTCTTTCTCACCTATATGTGTGTCTCAAAGGGGAACGAGATGGGATGTGCAACAAGAAACATACCAGTGTACTTATATACGGCAAATAAAACAAAAAAAATTTGTCTATCTCCGAGGAATGGTGCTACTCGGCAGGGGAACACCCCTAGGTAGGGGGCCAGTCTATCGCACACAATAAGGGAAATTTAGGGACACGAATCACTCAAAACACACACTCTTTGGACGGCAGGAGGAAAACCCAGACAAACACAGGGAGAGAGAACGTGCAAACTCCACACACACAGGACCACTGGTGGCCATCAAACCGGCAACCCTGGAGATACCCGGAGGTGTGTTGGAGGTGCCCTGAAGGTGCTTTGGAGTTGCGAGGCTCCAGCAAATGCCGTAATGGCCACAGTGTTTGTGTGGACGCCAGACAGTGATTTATAAAGGGAAATGCCGCCGCACGCGGCGCGGGCACCGTATCGGATGAATGCCCTCCTGATATTTACGATGGGCCCCTCTTCATATTTTCTCTGGGAGGAGGCCGTATCAGCATTAATCTAGAGTTCCCGCGACCCCCCCCCATGAATATGGATTTATCCGGTGAGTTGACAATGGCGTATGGGGCTGACGCGACACTGTTTGCATGGCGCAAACCCCCTGTGTGACAATGGAGGCCACCCCTACGTCTGGGGTGGGGAGGGGGGATTTATTAGCCACAGAGTCGCGTCAGGAGCCAGCGGTGTGACGTTTTCGGGCAGATCTCTCGGACAGCCCTTGCTTTATCGATCCCCCCCCACCCCCACCCGCTGAGATCACGGCTTCCTCATTCTCGCTGCTTTTGTTTGACAAGAGGGGAGATTTAACGCGGGGGCAGGGGGGTAAGGTCAGGAACCCGTTGAAAGAGAGGAGGAGAGAAAGAGGAGGAGAGAGTGAGAGAGATTTCTCTCTCTCTCTTCTAGGCCTGACCTTTCAGGGGACACTGAAAGCGGACACTCAGTTGTCCAACTGGGGTTAGATTGATGCCCAGGATATCACAGTCTAGCTGTCTCAGTTACAGCCTGCTAGGAATTCAGTGGTATGGACACAGTGATATTTTGAAAGGTGCGAAATGCTGTGATGGATGGAGTTAAGCTGACATCATGTACAGAAAATTATTCAATTTCGGTGCTATAGTACATCCATCCATCCATTTTCCTATCATCCATCCATCCATCCATCCATCCACCTTTCTATCCATCCACCTTTCTATTCATCCATCCATCCATCCATCCATCCGTCTTTCTATCATTATCCATCCACCATCCAGCTTTCATTGCCATTCTCCTATTAATCGTTTTTGAAGCACCTTAATTTGTATCTGTATTTGTCTTTACCAGCAGCAGTGTGGACATACAGAGTAATTTTTTCATTGCGTAGTGTAACTGACTGTTTACTATGCATATGACAATAAACTCTTGAATCCTGAATGGCTGCTTATGCATTTAATGTCACAGTAAACCTGCACGCAGAGGACACATTGTATCAAGTAAAGTGCAGCTTTATTGTCATCTCAGCCATGTGTATAAACAGCGAAGCTAAATAATGTTCCTTGTGGACCTATGGTGCACCACTCATGGTAGGACAGACATTAAAGTGCTAAAGACAGAGATTTGGAATAATTTACGTTGTGCAATTAGTCCTCTGCAATTATGAGTAATAATCCCCGGGGACCCCAAGCCAGTCCACATTTTTGCTCCCTCTCAGCTCCCTGCTAAACACTCCACATTTTTGCTCCCTCTCAGCTCCCTGCCAGACACTCCACATTTTTGCTCCCTCTCAGCTCCCTGCCAGACACTCCACATTTTTGTTCCGACCGGAAGCTGGGAGGGAGCAAAAACGTGGACTGGCTTGGGGTCCCCGAGGACCAGGTTGGGAAACACTGACAAAAGAAACATTGCAAACAATGTCCTGGGATGCTAGCCCATGGCTGGGCACATGCTCATACATTACACGCAATTAGCTGCATGTTTGTAGACTCTTGCAGGAAATCCTCTCAGACTCAGGGAGAACATGTAAAGCTCCACACACAGGTGGATGCAGGACTGAACCACAGCTCTGGAGTTGTGGGTTTATTGGATGACTAGCGAAGAAGGCTGAACTAATACTGAATATTTAAAACTTGTTAAAAATGCCCATCGATTCAATTTTGCACCAATCACGAAGTCGACAAATTGGGAAGAGCAGCCAGCCACCCAAATTAACACCTGCATCTGCTTGCGAACAACCGCTTTGCATATAATCCTCTTCCCCACCCCCCGCCACCTCATTCAAGGTCCTGCACAGATGACACGAGAGAAGCTACGAGGCGATAATGTTCGCAGATGTGCACCATGCTTGAACCCAAAAGCACGTGCACGTGGATGATTTCCACACCTGTTAAATAAATCTTCAAAGTACGAGCGCAAGCTGTTTTAGCAGCCTTGCGGAAAAAAGATACGCCCCCCGTCTACATATATATCCTCATTACATTGCTCGTTAACGATGCGCAAATTGAAGAAGTTCTCATTGCGGGCTCGATCTATCATCGCCAATTAAAAGCAGAATGATGCTGTTTGTGTGCGATTCAGGCCAGAAGTTCTAACTCTGATTTTGCCACAATGGGAGGAGACAGAATGAAAATAAACGATGACAAATACAGTAAATGGAATTATGGGTGTTTTTTTTTTCCCAGTTCCTTTCTGAATTGTGCTCCATAACGCTATCTCTTAGTTACTACATGCCAACTCCAAATACACAAGGAGTAAGGCAGGGTGACCAGATAATCCATGTCAGGGAGGACGCTTTGAGGTGGATAGGACAGGATTTGCAAACTACCATTTCAATTAAAAAGACCTGGATTTCCCTTAAGCGCTGAGTTTTGCTGTGTGCTGATTGGTCAGTCTCCTATAATCATGCATGTGTCACTGATGTTAATGTGAAACAGTTGGATGAGTCTTTCAATCAAGGAAACAAATCGGTAGAATCACAAGAAGAACCAAACTGTTTAACCGGTTTTAAAGTAATTTGTAAAACCGGAAGTAGCACAAAGTCTCCCCCTGACATGGATTTTCTGGCCACCTCATGGTTTACACCTCTAGCCAGTGAGCAAAGATAAAGTCTGTTTAGCCCAGACTTCCTTAAATCCGACAAGTCATCTGGCTAAGCAAGGAATCCTGCTTCGTGAACCAGGCCCCAGGACTGTAACCCTGGGCCCCAAATCATTTTATTTTTTTGGTTGTTACAGCAGCATTTTATGATGTAGATAGGGCCCCCCCTGAATTTGACCCTGATCCCCCCATTATTATCAGGTGTCAAATCCAATATTACAATTATTATAATAATTTGGCATTTCTCCAGAAAGTTCTGTCTGTGTTTTCAGGTCTCGAAAGGCATGTTGTGATCGCTAGGTCCATTCATTTTGCTGCTGATCGCCTTTTGCCTCTTTTACCTTCCACGTTTCCCAGCATTGTGGTCTTCTCTGATGCCCTGGGTCGTCTCATAATGCTCCCAAAGTAAGAGAGTCATATTTAGGACAGTATTTAAATGCAAATTTGAGACAAACACAGAAAAATGTTACCAGCAGAACTAGGCACATTAGCAAAATGACTCAATCCCATCACATCTATGTATGAGGCCCAAAAGGCCACATGTGACCGTGACAGACAAGCTCATCAGGGTGTGACCTTTTCTGAACAGTAAAGTGACATTCTCACAAGCAGTCAGCTCCATCTGAAATGATTCTAACGATCGTTGTGTTGGTATTCCTTCTTCATCAATTTTAGAGGTATCTATATAATCGTGCTGTTTTCACATCTCCCAGAATCCTCTGAGCATCCCCTGACACTGTACTATGACGACGGTGTAACGTCGATCTTGATTGCATGATCCCGTGTTCATGGTTTTCAGGTGAATGGATCTTTTAAAATTCAGAATCATTTTGCTAATTAGCGTTGGAGCAGAACGACTGGAATAGTGTGCTGGAATATGCATAGCATTTAAACGGTAATGGGTTTGTTTGCAGTATTCTTTACGTAATTGCAAATCCACGCATTTCAGTTCTAGTTCTGGTCCACGGATCGTGTTGATGTCATGACACCACATAGCACTGAAGCTGTGTGGACCTTTATCTGAGACGCTCGGATGCAGTACGTCGGTAACCTGCTGAGTCCCGGACTTCCTGAAGAGACTTAGTTGGCGTTCTCCAGTTGTGGCTGGTAGGTCGACGTCGTGTCATGGCCGCCGGTGGTCTTCCTCAGTATCCTTCTCAAGAGGTAACCTCCAAATAACATTGGCTTCGATGAAAATGAGACCTGCGTGACGTTGAGCTTCTCTTTAGTTAAGTTATAGTGCTCCAAAGGCAGCCTCGCCTGTATATCACCTGCCGGTAGTAATACTGTTAAACCTGACCATTCCAAGATGTATCTTTCTAATAATTTATGTTCACAGGGGCCACGGCTCCCACATTTTGTAGACTTATGTCTGCACTAGTTCGACTAACAATATAAAAATGATTTAAGAGTGCGGCAGGTTCTTTTTTTAGCCTGCACTGCAAACCCCGATGAGGTTCAAGACCTATTCTGGCGTTGGACTCTTTCTATTGAAGAGATTATTAAGTCCTGTTTCCTGTAGCATTGCAGAGCACGGAGACGCTGTGTAAATCTTCAGATTACAGCCACAGGTCACATCTCCTGTCTGCTTCGCTTAAATTAAATTAGCATTGTAAGTAAACATCCTCAGTAGCTGTAAGGGCCTCGGAGAGCCGGTGTTTTCCGCTTGCCGAACGTGGGGCCGTAAACCTTGTTCCCGCCCTGTGTTCATTACTCCTGCATCGTCCATATACTCCAGTGTGGTGTGTGGCTAGGGATAAGATGTTGTGCCAGTGATCGGAAGGTTGCTGGTTTGAATCCCATGGTGTCAGACAGTGATTTCACCACTGGGTCCTTGGGCAAGGCCCTTAGCTCCCAGTTGGCTCTCTGACCATAAAATAGAATATATATATATATATATATTTGTGTATACATAGGATGTGTGTGTGTGTCCCATGCTGCTTTGGCTAAAAGCATCTGTTAAATAAAATATGAACAGAAAAGTCCATTGATGCGCATTAAAATAGTTTCTTCGGGTTCCAGCTGGGGGGGGGGGGATGTGCCAGGATAGGAGATGTGCCAGGACAGGTGATGTGCCGGGACAGGTCAGCTGACATCCCATTCATTCTCTACACCCATGTTTTATTATCATGTATATAAGACTGGATTCCGGTTTGTGGGTGATGATTGCGACTCCGCAAAGGGCAACCTTATCACCGCACCTGAGAAGATCATTCACTGGGGCATGATGGTTTTGCAGCCCGTGCGAGTTAGAGGAAAATGGAGCAAGACTGTTGTGCTGCGCTTTATTTAATTTAGTTTTAGCCTCACAATTTCACAACGCTTTATACTTTGGTACAGTCAACAAGCTTTGATCTGGACCCCCGCTAATAATATCTGACTCTCATTTGTCTAGAGATTGTAAGAGGGACCATTTACAAGGACCTGAGAACATCAAGTCTCCACGTTGTAACGCATTTTAAAATGACGAAGTATTAAAAACACGTTTTTTTCTCCACTGCATGTGTAGTTTATTTCCCAATGAGGTGATGACATTAATGAATCGCTCCAACCAACAACACTCATTCTGATCCGGCGGATGTCTGCTTTTGAAGCAGTACAGGATGAGAGAGTCAGAGAGATCTATATCCTCGTGGATAGGAAAAAAAAAGCCACTGGCCCTCCCCCCACGGATATCTGGCAGGGCCCCCCAATGAACACGGCCCAGCTTGCACGCCTCCTTTAATAATCGTCTTGGCCTTTCCTTTTGGGTGCACTGAACTGCATTAGTGGCTATGCTAAACCCACTAGTCCCTAAAGGACTGAAAAGAGTGTGGGGGGAGTGTGGGGGGGGGCACCACAAGGACTGTACATCTGCTAACAAAACATCACATGCAATCAACCTGCCCAGTGGGACCTCTAGGGGCACTGCACACAGTCTATATGGCTAGTGAGCATTATTTTCCGAACTGAACTGGGATACGTCTCTCTGCACCCCCCCCCCCCCCCCCTTAATTTGGACCTCTGCCAGTGAACAAGTGTAATGGTGAAGTACTTATTCTCTCAACTGGCTGTCTTCTGAGAGACCGGTTTCCTGGAAGGTCAAGCAAACTTATGCCAGTTTTGCAAATGAGACAGGAAGCAGTAGGAATGAGACAGGAAGTAGTGGGAATGAGACAGGAAGTAGTGGGAATGAGACAGGAAGTAGTGGAAATGAGATAGGAAGTAGTGGGAACGAGATAGGAAGTAGTGGGAATGAGATAGGAAGTGACAAAAAGTCTTCCCTCACATCAGATCAACCACTTCTTTCTTTCTTGTCTTCACCCTCCTATATCATGTCCATCTTATTTTTTTATCAGCTTCTCCAGTTCCCATTCTCCATTCTCTCTGCTCACTCATTTTATTCATCCCCCATTTCCTTTCTCCATCCCTCCTCCACTCAGTCCATCCTATTCCGCTGACGCACCCCATCCATTCCACATCGGTGTTCATTGTCCATGTTCCCATTAAGTGGTCACCATTCATTGTTCCCAGTTCCGGTGTTCAGGTCCGACTCGAAATCCACAAGGCAGAAGTTTGTGACAGCTGCAGATACCTGCACAAAAAAGAATCCTGTTCAGATGTAGGGCAGTGAAAATTGAAGTAGATTTGTTCCCCTGCATCAATAGCGCCAAGGGCTTTACTGCATTAAGAATCACATCCCTTTCAAAGAAGCAGACAGGCATATTATTTGAGGGGACATGCAGGTAAACACCATCCAAAAGTGATATTCCTCCTGGAAAGTCATGGTAGTGTTTTTTTAGCAAAATCACCGGCAAAATTATCATTAAAAAATCAAAATATTCAAGTGAATATAACACATGTCCAAGGTGTCGCTCTGTTATATGCTCTGTACTTCCTGGGACAGATGCCTAGGTTACCTGTGGTATGGAAGATGGATGGATACATAGGATAAGTTTTTCTTCATTTATTATTTTTTAACATAATATATACATTTTTTTAAGGATGTTACATGTTGACCCATGTAAATGGCATGTTCTTGCCCATGTAAATGGTGATCTTATACATGCAAACTGTATCATGTGAACAGTACATTCTTATCCATGTAAACAATGTGTGTTTAGCTGTGTAAACGGTGTGTTCTTGCCCACGTCAATGGTGCATTATTATCCATGTAAATGGTGTCTTCTTTCCTAAACGACGTGCTCTTCCTCATGCAGTTTCCTACTCATGTATGTTCTTACTCATTTAAACAGCACGGTGTCGCCCAGTAAACACCACACTCTCGCGCGTGTAAATGGCAAGCTCTTGTCCATGTAAACAACACGTCGTCACGCATGTAAACGATGTTCTCCCGCACGGTTTTAACGACGCACCGAGTGGCGGCGAACACAATCCCACCATGGATCCCGGCCCCATGATACCAGGAGAGGGCCCCTCGTGCGAGGGCTCCAGCAGTGCCTCGCAGCCCTCGTTAAAACTGCTCCCGTCAATTCCTACAGGACACCATTACGGCCGACTCCTCATAGGCCCTTTAGCCCCTCTGCATACTCCCCCCCCCCCCATGTTGTAGAATTAATGCATCCACTGCTCTGCAGGACACCAGGAGATTTCAATCCACCACCATCTTCCCCCAAAAAAAGATGAATGTGCTTTATTAGACACTATGCACAGGGTAAAATCAGGTCTTGCAGGTACCAGTGAGGTGCACGCTGCGTTCACTGTCAGAAACAGCACATTAATGTTTGGGATGCAACGTTAAAAAAAGCACCATTCCAATTAAGAAGCCCCCGTCGCACTATCCGCTGGGGGCTGCCGCCAGGTGGGCTTCGCTAACAGCTGTGCTTTGTAGCCGTGCATTTACACCATTACTGATCAGCGTCCACACATGTAAATACGCCGGAGTGTTCCAGGAGCTTCACCGAAACAGCAGCATCGAAGGAGCGGGGGCGGGTGCTAAAATTCTCTCTGATGGTCCCCTCGGACATGCGAGAAAAACAGGAGGGGGCTCGACACGGCGTGGTGGACGACGACGTCTCGTAGCTGTGAAGGGAGAGCCGTAAACCATTTACAAGTTTAATTAGACATATCAGCTTTGTTTTTTGAGAATTAGAAATTATTTTGGAAACCTTTTCTTAAAGAGCACATTTCACATGTTTTGGAAATTTGGAACATATGAGCAAAACACCCCTTTGATGTTTTATTCATTCCTGAAGAAGTAAAACTATTGGGCGGCAGCATATTCTATAACCTCTTTGCCCAAAGGTAAATAAAAACTTAATAATAAAAAAAAATAATAAAAAGAAAAACATCCAGTAATTCGCCAGCCAGGAACCAGCCTTAATTCTGCAACCTGAAGCAGAAAAAGGTAAAGTTAAAGTTTAATGTCAAAGGGTGAGTGACTGAAGTGTTTTCTCATTGAAAGCCACACTGTGCGGGCAGTGGAAAGACCCCCCTCTGGATTGTGTCTGCGGTCAGTCACGCAGGACCACCGCCATCACCTCCAATAAGGATGGTGAGTGAGGTGCAGTGGAAAATGTCTGATGGATCTCTCTCCTGAACATCTAGATTAGAGCCAAGAGGTCCTGACTCCCAGAATCCTGGGCTGCGGCCCGTCCGCGGGGCCTGAGTCCGGATTCGTCGGTGCGGCACACGCTCTCTCGAAAGGTGCCCTCATATCTTGGCGGGAAAGCACAAAAAGTACACAAGCACACACAATAATAATATATGCGACCATGTACCCTGCAAGTCCTTTACAGGGTCTAAATTAGGGCAAGCAAATTGGTGCCTTCAGCAAAGCCTAATCCCACATGTAATAAGCACATAATTAAACCCCTCTGACAATTACATCATGCATTATCGGGCTCTGCCAGATCCATTACTCACAATCAATGCCACGGACAAAACAGGGCTTCTCCACCAGGACTGCCAGCTAAGCAGATGCTCTCTCAGAGCTGGAGCCTGAGTAAGTGCTGTTTGTGTAATTGGATATTCAGTATGTTAAAGGAAGAGAGTGCTTTGGAGGGGAAAAAAAAAACAAAAATGGAAAGAAATTGTAGCACCCGTGAAACAAGTAAAATGGTTGAGGAAAATTCCCCTGTGTTGCAGCGAGGGAACGCTGGGGATTAAGGCTTTTAAACTCGTATAATCAACAACTCTGTCTGAAGCGGGGGGAGGGTTGGGGGGGGGCGCTTGGTTTTAGTGGCTGAGCTGCGTCACCTTTACGTACCCATTTCACTCCCGGGGGGTAAGGCTCGCGGGCGGCTCTCTGCTGCCACAGCGAATGTGTCCGCGTGCGAAGGCCCACGATACCGTTTCGCCCAAAACAGCCCTCGGCTGCTCGCACGCGGCGGCTAACTAAAAGCAGGTGGCCCGGACGTTGACAAAAAAAAAACGCCCAGAAAAGGAGTCAAGGGAAGTGGCTTAGCAGATGAGGGGTCTTTAAAGTGGTCACTCTGGAGCTGAGGGTCACAGGCGACCTTAGTGACGTCATGGCGGCTGTGGTGCATTATGGGTAAACCCAACATAACACGGTACAACAAAAACAAGGCAGCACGAAACAGACAAACTCGGCAAAACTCTGACTTATTTCCGCCCTCATAGATTTTATTATGTAAATAGCAGAAGCTAGAGGATGAATACAGCTTTTTCATTACTTTTATTTTAATAATATCAGTGAAGGATTATATTAAGGAGAGGAGAAAGATAGTCTCTGTGATTTCATTCTCCTCTGTGTTTTGGAGCGGTTTGGTTTGGTTTATTGCAAAACAGGATTAAGGTCAAAATCCTGAAAAAAAGGATCAAAAGTGTGAGATAATAAGATGCTGGGTTAGAGCCTTGCAAGTATTATGTAATGAATATGAATTAAACGTCTGATGTGGACGTCTGTCCTGGAGCAGCGGTCCATTGGAGACTGGCTGATTAGATCTTCAGATGCTATTACTGAGGCGCCCTGCCTTGGCGACGAGGACGCAGACAGAGGAAATGCGCGTCCGCTTTTGTTAGGGAAAACCGTGACGTGTTAAAAACGCAGCACAGAGTGAACATAGATGCACTGAGTTCGCTGGTTAGATCGTTGCAAACGGTACGGGATTAGGGAAGTCACTGTGGCGTCATTGGGGCGTAAGGGACAGCTAGCCCAAGCTGCCAGGCCATTGTGGAACAACTGGGGTATGAAAATCTAATTTTGATTAATCTTCCAATGCCTGTCTCTCTCTCTGTCAGACACGACTCAGGGAAAAGAGGGACCAGGGACACAGGATGGAGATTAAATCGCCCCCCCCCCCCCCCCCTTCTCCTCACTCTGCCTTTCAACCAAAATTATTATATTACCCTTCCAAGGAACATCCATTACTTCAAAACATGTTTTTTGAAGCCCTGCAACAGCAACCTAATTTCAAATTATATAGCTGTTAGGTCTCATTTGAACCTCACACTGGGACATCAAAAGCAGTTAATAATGAGTGAAGGAGGGGCTCCGGAATGGCATTGATAGGGTTTCATCGCTGGAAATGTCTTCATTGACATGCATGGTACTGGCATTCGATATAAAACGTGGATATGGCTTTGTTTAAATATGATAATGGACTACGATGGACATATGGAAGAAGACCACTGAGAATTACGTTACTGTACCTGAAGGAATTTCCGACATGCAATAAATTTGAGAGGAAGGATAGAAGACAAACACATTCCCCACTTTCCTCGTGCTGGCAAAGTTTACTGTTTGCCGTATGTTGATAACATTTTCAGAATCAGATATTAAACGAGCGACATGCTATAAGCATCGTTAAAAGGAAATTTCACCAAACGCTGTTCCTCGTGTTCATCCTTGCAAGAATCAGCATGGAATAGTACTTCAGTTATTTCATTCCAGTCGTCTATAGGTTTTCCCCATGTAAAGGACTGCAGATCAAATTTAGCCGTTTCGTAAACGACCGGTGAGAATTCGTGCCGTCATGTACACCGCGGGTTTGGGTTTCAGAAAGATCAGGGCTTATAAGTAACTGACAGGCAGAAACTGTACGAAAACTGAGAATATGAGGCTGCAAGAATCCGGCTTGAAGAATCTACTCAGCGGAATTGACAGGGGTGGCTGTCACCACCAAGATGAGAAGACCCCCAACCTGGGGAGGGCGCCGTTCACTTCCCCTTTAAAGACAAACAGAAAATGTGATCTCCTGGTTAGGTGGTAATAAAAGAAAAAAAAATTCCAGCCGCAACATACTGTGCATCAAGTGGTGACGACAAAATGAACATTATGTCATATTCTGCTGGAATTTTAGATTACACAGAAAAAAACGTACATTCTCCCAACAGGTGCTAAAGAGCCACAAAGTGAATAATCGTCCGGAAACATCTTACTTATGTACCAGACGCCAGAAATTACATGTGATTTCTGTACGGCGAATCCTCGCAGTCTGACTCCATTCGTAGCATCTGCGTTTGCGTTTTGCTATGCTGACTGCATCACTTAACTGACACTCTTGCCCGAAGCCAATTACAACTTTTATCCATTTATAGAGCTGGGGGATTTTACTGGAGATATTCAAGTCAAGTGCCTTACTCTAAGGCTCTAGAGGAGGCTCCTTGTAGATCTTTAAGTAGTGACCTTCAGATTACAGGCCCCTGTCCTTTAATTGCTTCTTTCACCCTACCTGTGTGACACGTTTCCTGAGCTACGTCTTACGGGGCAGTGGGAGGCATCTTGAAGGGTGCCCAGACTCCCCGTGATTGACCTGCACAGGTTGAACCCAAAGATTCATATCTAGCTTTACTTGACTGGTGAGGAAGGATTTGATTTTCCTCTTGGAATGCATCCCAGTGCAAGCTAAAGACATTTTACTTAAGGCGAGTTGGGAGGATGTTTAATGGTATATCAATACCTCACTCCCAAGATACAGGCCCCTGTTCTAAGTGTGCCCTACAGTTTTATGAGTATGTGGAGATTTGCACAAGGTCACTCGCCAATGGTCGCCAGCTAATGCGCAAGGCGTAGGTGTGAATCGCTGGGCAGTGGCTGGGTCAGTCATAACCTGGGGAAGGAATTCTGAATGTTTCCCTCCCATGGAAGATTTTTATTTTTTTTCTCTGCAATAATTTAATCACAAAAACTAACACCTACATAGGATCACTTGCTGAGAAAATGTTATTATTATTAAATCCTGGATTATCAACGCATCCAATTTTTTTTGTGGCTACAGACCTTAAAGTAGCATTATTATTATTATTCTAATATTTTATTTATTGCAGCCCCACTAACTGACAGCTCTTAGCCAAGCATGCGATGTGCCCTGTTCTTTCAGTCTTTAAATGCGACGGGTGGCAGGTGTTGGAGCATACCGCCTCAAACTGCATGGCGTGTACGCCGTCTGTTTGCACACTCATTAGTGCACTCCTCTAACGACCCCTTAGCTTAAAAAGCTGTGTTTAGCCGCACATGTAAACCGAGCCAGCGGCAGATTCCAAAGCCTTTTGGCAGAGCCCACCGCCGCTTTAAGGGGGTCTGAAGGCAGATACGCTGAGCTCACAGAAGCCAGGTTTCACTTTATTTATTTAATAGTTAGTTTAATTGAGACATTTGTTTACATTTTATACAGAAAACTTTGGAAATCGGGGTATTTCCCCTTCAATATATTTGCTTGCGAAAACAGAAACAGCTGAAGCTTTGGCATTCAAATTATTCTACACCTAAGCAAGGCTCAGCAAATGACCCGAGAGCTCGGCCACCCCAGTCTCCTCCGTCCCACAGATCTTTGCACAAGACAGGAATCTGCCACTGAAATGAAGGGGGGAGGGGGGCCTCTTATTACCCAGCTGCGCTAATTAGGTGCCCTTCCCCCCCTCACGGTGCGGCAGAATTAAAAAAAAAAAATAAAATTAAGCTAACTGAGGCAGGAGACATTGATGACCGGCTTGAATAAACACAGGCTAGCAATATATCCATGGCATGACCAAAAAATGCATTAAAAATTAAGACTTTGTAAGTTGGTTTATTATTATTATTATTATTATTATTATTATTATTAATTTGGTTGATGTAAACTCCTGGCACCTATAGTTGATATTTCTCCACAACTTCTCATCTTCATTGCTGCGATGTGTGAGGCACCTGTCCCTTTTGCTAGCCCATCCTTTTTTAAGATCAAGTTTCTCGAGAATCACGGTCTTATAATATGCCCAAAATAATGGTCAATTACGCTCAAAAGTTCACACTTGACGTGACGAAGAATCCGCTTGTCCCTGCTGTCGCTAAAAATCTGCAGCCATCCATTGCACATCACAAATTCATCGGGTGCCGGATCAGATCCCTTTTAAAATTTCTCTCATCTCAAAAAAAGGATTCTTGTTGCCCTGAGATGGGATGCTAATTGCTGGATTGTATCATTAAAAATAAATAAAAGCAATTACCGAATCACGGGAGTCAAGTGTACATCAGCGTGTAAAAGATTAAACATTTCTTTGCACTACTGTAATGTTTTTAACCCCCCCGTAGCATTAACCAGCTTAGCTATCCAGGTAGCTGATGTGCCTGCCTGGATTATACTAGGAGATCATTTTGGTCAGTTTCATTATTTGACATTTCACAAATCACCTGACTAACAGTATTACTTATTAGAATATTACCTGGTGGTCTCCATTGACAACTGAGGGATTTTACAGCCAATTGCCAAAAAAATTAAGGGACCCGTCATTCATAACGATGAAGAATTACTCGCCTCAACTCCTCTTTTTTTTGTTATCGAGAAAAAATCTAAATGAAACATGTTTAATTGCAGAGCTAAAATGAGGCAGTTGTGTAGTTTTTAGCTGCCGCATGAAGGCGGTTGCGCGAAAGCCCCTAATTATGCACGTCACCTCTAAAGATGGGTAAATTGGACGCACTGTCCCTTTAAATCCATCACTGCACAAAATGGAATAATTCATGTCTATTAGGGAGCCGTAAATTATTCATTTGCTGGGTTAATGAAAATATGCTAATTAGAGACGTGGTATTAAAAAAGAATACGTAACACTCCTTGCTCAACATAATTAGAATAAGTAATTATTTAACCATTATTTTTTGAAGTTGAATTATTAGACCTGCTGAAATTCTTATAAAAGAAAACCAGCAAACAGCATCTAATTGATGAAAATCTGTCTTCATCACAACAAAGGTAACGATAATCGTTTGGCTTAGCTATGTTAAATATAACGACAAAATAAATATTTGAAAAAATTAAATTATATTTTTTCAAATATTCAGAGTGAAATGCAAAATAGATGTCTTTTTTATTTGCATATTACTTTCTAGATGTTTATAAATAAAATCACACCCAATGAGGCACAACTGAAATGCTTGGTTGCTAGCTTGCACATATGAAGGGCACTACATTGAGTTTTGCACAAAGTTGAGTTTTTTTTTTTTTTTTTATTCCTAAACTCACACTGCATTTTAATAAATTTCCATTTGATGCTGGCCTTTAATTTCCAAGAAGTGGTTAATTGAGGCCGTGGTGAGAAGCTGCTGCCCCTACTGGGCACTAGCCCCCACGTGGTGGAGATGAGCCGTGCTTGCCCCCCCCCCCCCCCTTCGGAGTTCACTCAGCTGCTCCTGATGGCCCAGAGGAGAGTCGATTCACTGCTCTC
>JAODJU010000025.1:17018087-17028476 GCA_026776725.1 Gnathonemus echidnorhynchus | reverse complement strand
AATAAAAAAAAAAAAAAAAAAAAGCTACCAGCCGACATTATACGTCGGAGCCGATCAGCCGGATCTAGAGTAAATAACCAGGAAAATACAGGCATGAAGTTTAGCTTCCCGGTTTGACTCCGGGTTGCCCAATCAATTAATGGATTATGCATTTGAGATGATCGTCACGGTGAGGCAGAGGAGTGCCTCAGCAGGCTGACATCATTACAGAAACACCACAGCTGGCTCTGCATTTTCATTCGTTAAGTATGTGGCATCAGTGATCAGCTGACGCGCCCTTTTGTCCCTCGAGACAGCTGTTTATATTTGCATGTGGTTTGCGAAAGCTATTTCATGTTTTTAAACCATCTTAAGGAAGTTAGGGTCGTGGTCGGGCCTTTTTATTTTCAATACTTTGCACTGGTGTGTAGCATTAGCTGTTGTCACAGCGATCTGCGATGTTGTTCCTGCAAAATTTTTCGAGAGCATGACGGGGCTTTATGCTTTGTAGAAATCAACAAACAAAGTGAATTTAGGAATAAACACAGGAAAACATAAAGAAAAGATAAGCAATTAAACCATTTGCTGTGGCAAATTCAGCTGTACAAAATTACCTTAATTTGCAATTGCCAAGGTAACCTCTGTGTGGTAATATTTTTTCTTGTTATTTCAGAATAAAAGTGTCTGCTATCTTCGTGAGGTCCTGCATTTCAAGCAAAGACTCCGTTAACCATGCAGCCCAACAAGTCAGGATGAAAAAAAAGAATTTCAAAATCCTAAACTACTATGGTGCTTACCATGTATCTGCCTGCAAGCCTAAAACCTGCAAGGAATTCACCAAAAAAGCTTCAGATGTGTAGGCGTTGTGATCAGATGGGACCGAATTGGATCTTTCAGGTCTAAATGTCAAGCTTTACATCTTGGCCAGGCCCAATATGTCACATGACCTGGGCAGCATTCCAGCAGTCGAGCAACATTGTGATAGCATCTTATTATCAGGGTTTGTCTCCTTGACAGGGACAGGAAAGCGATGGCTTTGAGAAGAGAAAAAGGAGAGAAAAATTCACAGGAAAAAAAATTGATAATGACCTGTTTCAGTCTGCTGAAGACATCAAACTGTGGCAAAAATTCATCTTTACTAGTTCATTGATCCGAAGCACAATGCTAATGCTTCACTGGAATACGGAATAGTTTTCTTGAATGTTCCAGTAAAGGTCTCAGCTTAAATCCTATCAAGATTTTACTAGCTCTCTGTGGGCTATTTCCCAAGCAACTGGAATACCTTCCCAAATATAGCAAATGCAATTGACTAAAATTTGCCCTAAGCTAGTGTGTAGTGGATGAGACTGAGCCCAAAGTATCCAAAGGGTTTTTGTACTTCCTGCTTCCAATCAATAGTGAGCACAGGTCTTAGTGCTCTGATTGTTATTTCCTTTGGTGTTTTCTCTTAAAACCAAATTGAAATTTGGGAGTATTTAAAAGACACTTGATTTTTCAGCTAAGTATAGTTACTCAAATTATTTAAATTTATCGATCAATCCATACTAATAATTAATGGGACCATAATAACACCCCCACCACCTAAACCCCTCCCACAGGTGACATCACAGCAGATGCCAACACACCCCCCAACAAGGGGTCATCCCCTACCTTCATCCCCCACCCCCCCTTGGTACTCCGACCCAACAGCATCACGTACCCCCCCACCAAGAAGGAATCCGATTACCGGCTAGCCGGTATGAAACGGGAGCGCTTCCATCATGCCGAACTGTCACTGTCTTGCTGAGCTCCCCCCCCCCAAGGCCGCGAGGCTAACTCCATCCCAGCCCTATTCTCCCGGTCCTTATTCGGCCCCCACCTCATTCACTTTGCTATTTTTTCTTGTTTTTTGCTTTAAGCTTGAGCTAGGAATTCCAGCTGGAATGTCAGCGAGTTTGGGGGGGGGGGTCACGCGTATATCTAGCCTTTGCCTTCCCCATTGTGCGTTTTCAGTGAAAGTCAGCAAAACACCCAAAGACAAAAACAACAGCCCCCACCTGCAGCAGACACCACTGATTCACAACCAGTCCTTGGTGCTTTTCATTCAGTCCACTCGCTAAAGCCAGGTGCATTTTATTAAGACCGAACAGGAGCCCAAGACTGCATTATTCCCCTGCTTTAACCTTAAACTCTGACTGTGACAGTCGCAGCTCTCAAGTAGCTACAGCTAGGAGCATGTTTAACGCTTTATTGAGCACTGACAACAGCAATACAGCATATAAAGCTGGAAAATGGGCATCTCCAATAAAGCTCGCCCTTAACATTCAAGACAGGCATGTATTCAGGGTGCTGCTAAAAGAAATAGTTAAAACTGAATTACTGGAGTAGAAATAATGTAGCTTTGCGACGTTAGAAACTAAAAAATAAAGTAATTCATGAAACACTTAAAAGTTTAGTCAGTACTTTTTTCTGGATTGTGAAGAGATATCTTTCATCAGACAACACGACGACATGAGTGAAAAAGACACCCATTTCAGTGCTTTTAGAGGTCCGTATAGCAAAGAAATCTAATTTCTTTTCACCTTCTCTATGAAATGATCCGTGCACAGCTCTTTTTACTGATATCAAATCATCTCTAAGCCTGTCATATTGATTTCTTGGGAAAATAGTTCCAAAGTGGTAGTCCCTTTGTCAATCTAGGGCTTGTTACTAGGCAACATGATGACCTAACTCTATCTTGATTTTTTTCTTGGTCTAACAAAGTACTCTGGAGTGTAACCGGAGAATAAGTCATTTCTACAACCTGAGTGAAACTTAATGATGAAGTGGACTAATGTTTTTTTTATTATTAAACACCAAACAATTGTAAATTATTTTTTATAGCATGTCTTCTTTATTATTGATTTGCATGTAGGTCTTTGAAGCATCAAGTTGATTGCTGCAAACAACTTAAAAATCCAAATCAAAATTAAAGCACCAAATTTAATGTTTAATTAACTGAATGGAGAGTTTTCATTTAGTAGTCTTTAAATCCATAATTCTTTGTGGCTGTTATTTTAATATTAATTGTACATTAAAAAACGGAGCTGTAAAGACTGATTTATGAGAAACATTCCATCTAAACCCAACTGTCACTGCTATATTTTGATAAATTATTCAGAGATCATTCTGGATTTTAATCAATGCTGGACAACGGTCCTTTTTAATTTCCTAACCTAATTCTCATAATCAAGCATTCCACTTTGATTTTTTAATTTAAAATAGATACCTATTAATGGATGACCTCAGGAAAAAAGGTTTACATTTACACTACAGTACATCTCTATAAACCAACACATTTTTTTTATTCTTGTTTGGACATTTCATGGGGCAGCCCTCCACAATTACTTTGCTCACTTGTGCAACTCATGTTAAAGTAATTGGTTCACATGCTCAGATGTCAAGGCGTGAATGTAAAAGTGTAATTCTTGTGTTTGCTGTGTGAGATGGTGACGGGAATACATCTATCTGCACAGGTAATAGACTGCTGTCGATTAAAGGGCACTTCTCCATCACACACTCTATCTCATGAACCTGGCATGTGTGTGTCAACCAAAAAACATGAGATCCTTCATTGGGTCTTGAACCAACACTTGTCGCGCTTTAAAAATATCAAAATAGAAACCTCTGTAAGGAGGTGCCACGACTAAAACTGGTTGGTAATATCCTGTTATCAAAGGTGCTGATAATTCTGGAAAGAAGTGCTTACTTAGGAAATAGTGAAACACAATATTTTGATTTCTTCAATCTCTAGGATGAGACCTTGAATCCCTGTGTAATATCCCGTATAAAGGGATACATTTCCTCGTTACACATAGAAGTAGCTGCTCCATATAGAAGCTGACCTTCCTTCTGTGTTTTCATTCAAAGTGTAAAGTGTTTCGCTCATTTTTAAATTGAAAGGTAACATTTAAGACGTTTTGCACCAGTACATTTCCAATAAAAAAGGCCATCAATTCCTCCTTGTTTTATCAGGAGATTAGAGCTTAATGGAAAGCCTTAGAAATTCCATCTGGAAAACGATCTCTCAATCTCCACCTTCAGCCCTGGGAATTAGCCTTACGTGTAGGAAGAACGCGGCAGGAAAATGCTCATTCCTCATGTACCATGCTGTACTGGACTCGGAGGCTGGAGAGTGCTACACTGACAGGCTTTTCATTATTGGGCCCCCCGCCTGGGGGGAGGAGGGGGGGGTGGGCAATGTAGGAAAACTTTGGTGGTGAACTGAGGGTCAAGGCGCTGGGGTGGGTGACTTGTGTGTGTGAGGAATCACGTTTATTTGGTGTGTGTGCATTTCTCATTGGTATGGCCCGAACTTTGAGCATCATGGGTGTGGTGTTGGGTGGGTGTAGGGCCACAGGTGGGGGGTGACGGAGGAGTGGGTGAGTAACTTTTGAGGAAGTCAAGCACAATCCCAACGTAAAACGTGAGTCTCACGTTTTTAATTACTCCCATTATTAACATTATTTTTGTTGTTATTTGTGTTTATTTCTTGTTGTATATATCCATCTTCCAAACACATCCTGTAGAGGGTTCTTATAACAAATTATAGTTCAATAAATAATTGTAAGAATTATATGAAATCACAAAGTTCTCCCGTTTTCTATGGCTCTGTAGTTAAAGATGTAATAGTCAATAATCTGTTTCAATAATTCGTAGACAAGCACATACAATCAAATATAACATTCATATCAGACTAGATTGAGCCTACAAATTGTTTGGCTATGGTTCCATTTTCTTCAAGCCATTTAAAAATATCTGAAATATTTATATTGCACTGGAGCATTACCCTAATCAAGACAAATGTGTCAGTTTTGATCCAGAACTCTGCAAGCAGAAGAACTATCCTGGGTTCTTCCACAGAACCTTAAATAGAGTTAGAGACATGGCAAATCTAATGGCAACTGCAGGACCAAAGTCTAACTGCGCTGTTTGAAAACTTCTTAAGTTACATTGAACCTTTTATTCTGAATTCTCTGTATTTATATCTTTATTCTTTCATGTTGACACTTTTCAATTTCCTAGATCTGGAGCTGATTAAATGAAGCTATTAATATGGACAGAGTCTCACCAGCAAGTCTGCTTTCCCACACTGTCGGTCTAAACATAGATTTAATAAGAGTCTCTACGGAAAGAGAACTGTTTATTCATCAGCGGTCTTAAGTGCTTAGTGTGCAAACCAGAAAGTCTCGCTTATAAACATCAAAAATACATCTCTGAAAAGGAGGTTTTGGTCTCTTAATGAGAGCTTAAGATGAACATATACCATTTGCTCTTCTTGCTACATTAAACAAGGGGGGAAAAACATCCATGGTGAATTTTATTACTCTTATATTAAAAGACAGTTTAAGCAGAGTCACGTTAGTCCAATAGATGAAAGAAAAGTTTGGAAATGGTCTCCAACCAGCACGCAGGACAAACCCCATGAAGATCTTGTTTTTGAAAACCGGAGAGCTGAAAATCATGAAAGGATAATGTTAGATAGGTGGTAGAGAAAGCTTTGTGTCAACATTCAAATCAAAATTCAAAGTAAGCTATCTGGGGTATTGAGGGTTAAAGGATCTGAAGGTTGGACACCATCTGAACGTCAATAGTAGCTTTAACCCAACCACAAATATTATGACTAGTATTAAAATATTCATTTAGATACACTTATTCAATTATATACCATTACATCTTCCCATGATAAAGCAAAAATGCATCCATCCATCTTCCCTGACCACTTATTGAGAATGGGGTCATGTGACAGGAAGCACATGGCACAAGGCAGGGGACAACTAGGATGGATCCACAGGGCAGATTCACACATACAGTTACACACATAGGTGCCCGCTGTGTTTTCAGACTGCTGGAGGATCTAGAGGAAGCTCACAGAAGCCAGTTCAAGTCAAACAGTAATCAGAATGATATGACATGTTAGCTGCTGTAAATGAAATTAATGACATACTTCCTTGTACCAGCAGCAAAATATGAAGAATTCATTCTAGAAAATCCAAAATAGAGAGCAACATTCTGAACAGTTATGCTCCTCTATGCCATATACAAACTCTATGTTTCTCTGGTACACGAAACACACACTCCTTCTGAGAGTTGGAAGCTTGTTTCCAAGCTCTCTAATGAGCTCACCTTTTCATTGGGCTGCCGGTCCGGTGAAATATTACATTGGCCTAGAGTTCAAGCATGGAGAAAACTCCAGGCAATTAATTAATCGAGGAATGTGGGCAGTCACGTGGCCAATAAGAAGTTAATTTGCCGTGGAGCTACGCCTTGGCCTCACCGGAAAGCAACACCATCCCACAGCATTCCTGTTCGCTTTACATGGCATATGTAATAAAGACATCTGAAGATAAAAGGAATTCCTTTACTTTGGATTTTAGTAATAATAAATATTTATGCTGCACCTGCAATGAAAAAAAAATGCATTGACTCAGACTTTGTACATCCAGACCCACAAAATACTCCAATGAGTTCATGTCTAACTGAATATGTGGATTTGCATTTAGAACTTTGTTTGGGTGTTGAATGTCAGAGTCTACAAGCCTCTTAACTCACAAAAATGTATGCTAGATTTTACTATATAATACTGCTCAATTAATCTGGTGTTTTGTCTCTGGTGTAGATATATTATTGTTGGTCTTACCAAGCTGAAGTTTTACCAAAAGAACCAGCTTCTTAGGAATCTGTGAAGGTTCTTCTACATGTAAACATGTCGGTGACTTGCAGATCTTATGACTCTGCGTGCCTCATGAAATCCAGCTGCGACAAAAGAATTTCACTGGCACATACTCAACCGGGTGAGCATTCTTACTGCCTCTAAGATCGCATGGAATAACCTGCACGCAAAGCATGCTTCGCAGTTTCACGTCTCAGCATCCCACTCTGACTCACGCATGCATTGATGCCTGTGTCATGCTGCTTTTCCAGGACGTGGAAATTAACCAATCAGCGATGCGCATCCTTTGGTGCAGAAACCTTTCGGCAAAACCTAAGTAGGGTGCTTCAGCATTCAGAACTCGATCTTTCGTTCTGCGGTGGGTTCTGAATGGGACCACTGGTTCTTAATCTGACTTTAGTCCAGCGGAGGATTATCCATCCGCAGTGACTGAGGTTTCTGGACTTGAAGTGGTCACCAGTACCTCTTTCATTATATGAGCTCTCCCCTGTCAACTGATATGCATTCTAGTAAAGAAACAACCTGCATATTTTCCCCAGACCTGCTTTTGGGATAAATGTATGCAAATTCGCCTTCAGGGCCAGCTAGGAAATCCATTTGGTTCCCAGGAAACATTTCCTATTCAGCCAGATCTTCTGTATTTGTGGCTCTGTGGTTCAAAGTACTGAAAACATATAGCTTAGAAAGCATTGATGTTTTGCAGGACCATATTACACCCAACCTCACAGAAAAGCAACGGTGTTTGCCGCAGAGGATATGGCTGCTCCTTTCAAACATGTCATCTTCCAAAGTAACGTCTTCACACAAAACTGATGTTTTAATAGCCAAAAACACACACACACACACACACTCAAGTAAAGTCTGATGCTAGCTGAAGTCAGAAAGGCCATTAAAAATTAAACTTTTCTTTCTAATATTTTAAATATATAGAACTGTGTAACATGCCCCAGGAAAATCACTCTGATGTATTATTTAGGAAAATGCAGCCCTAAAGAATAGTTTAGCCTTAGGGAAAACTTTAAAGGATTCGTTTTTTTACAGACAGGGATGTGGGATATTCTGATAACATTTCCGGCTTTTCAAATGAAACTTCTGCAAGCGGGGGGTGGGAGGTGGAGAGGATGAGTTCTTTTTGAAGGGTAGTGCCAGGGATTCTTAGAACTGCAACCAGTTATGTGGGTGGACATGTGGGAATGTAATTCAGGTCAAATCGAAGTCTATAAACAAACAGACGCAACATACATAACCCAGACCTAAAAGTTTACCTTCATTAGCCTGATGCTACGCAGCTACTTCCTGCACTATCCGCCCTAATGCAGCCACTCGGCCTTTCGGGCAGGAATTGGTCCGTTTAATAAAGCGCCGTTGATCTGAAGTCAGAATTAAAACAAAGAGTAATCAAAGCATTGCTAATGAAATCTAAACATTTGTGCGATTCGATATATCTGCGATTCGATATATTTCCTGCTCTTTAAAAAGGCCACTTAGATTCTTATTTTGCATTTATCAAATGTACTTTTTACTCGACGGACTCTGACTCTGAGGCCTTTCAAACTCAATATTGTTTCATTTTTTCTACCAGCTAATCAATGGAGAATAATCACAGACAATATGGGGATGAATGAAACCCTCAAAATTCCTTAGTACTGACATTCTAAACTTCTAAGATTCCCACTGTTTTATGGATGAAGCATTTTCCATGGGATAAAGGCAAAGATGAGGGTCTGAAGAATACAGGGGCCATATACAGGGGTGGGGACGTAGGGGCGGTGGCCCTACCTGAAAGCTGATTGGCCCCTCGATTGCCCCTGCCCTGTCACTCACCAATTCAAACGCCCCACCTTAAAAGAATCCTAGAATCACCAATGGAGGAAGAGGTAGAGTTGAGTAGGAGCTTGGTTACCCAACAGCACGGGAACAGGCACATTTCAGGACGCCCAATCCAGCAGGAGCCATGATTGGGTGGAAAGTCCCAGGCGAGAGACTGTGGATGGCTGCTGTGTGGCTGGCTGAAAGACCCGGCTCATTCTCCATGGAGGACAGCGAGGTGAAGAAAGGGGGGGGGGGATTACTTCAGGGGAAGCAGTCTCTGCTGGATGGGGGGGATTAAAAGGCCGATGCTCTGTCTGGGGTCAGTGGGCTGGTCATTATCATGATAACCAGGCCCGCCTGGATGAGAACGTCTCCACGTTTTGTCCCAAACACGTCCACTAGACCTTATTCCCCCTATCCTCCTTCTCCTCATCCCGCTCGCCAGAGCTAGGAATTAATGAAATAATAAAGAATAATTTGAGTGGCCTAACCACTCAGACAGCACTAGTGATTATAAGTACAATTACACAGCAAGTTTGATGCGCGGTGATGGACAAAACAGCAGGAGCTCATAAATATGGATGGTACGTCTTAGAAAATAAATTAGTAGGGGCCGGCCGCTCCACTGACCTGCTTAGGCTGTCAATTATCGGCCTGACAGCGGCACTCTGAGAGAAGCACCGCTCCTATCTAAGGTCTTTTGATTTACTAATTTAACAGTGCATTTAGGATTATTGTAGGAGTCACATAATTAATTATCCAATGGCCAAGCACTGGCATTAAGCAACAAGGAATGCATTATATCTTATTACCGCAGTATTGCCTCCCATCTAGAGAAGACAATGCAATGCTGGAAATAATTCTGGATAATGAATGAAAGGAGATAACATTCAGGCCAGACGGCCTATTCTGAGAGCTGACTTTCATTTGGTTTTTTTTATCGTAGTACCTTTCTTTTAAAAAAAAAAAATGCATTTCCTGTTTTTCATCTGCATTTATTTATGGCCAAGGGGCTCTGCGACAGGCCCATCCAAACAAACTGTGGAAATGTGTGTATTTATTTGTGAAAAGTATTAAAAAATAGAGAGAGAGAGAGAGAGAGAGAGAGAGAGAGAGTTAGAGTTGTGTCTGCGGAGCCTTGTTAATCTAAGGATGAACGTTTGTTCCCCACAAACAAAACGAAACACTGTAATCATTTAAGATTAAGATGTTTCTGTCTGGGAAAAATAGAAATTTGTGCATTTTAGTGCTTAAATAATGCTGAGCTGTACCACACTATCGCAAAACATTCCTTTGAAGTATATTCTTTTATAATGTGCATTTTAACCTCTCATCCGTCTTCCAGCTGCTTATTCGGCTCAGGGCCACGGGATAATATAGAGCACAGAGAACTACAATTTGTTTTATTAAATGAATAATAAGTATAATTATAGCAAAGATATTTGTTCTTAAGATTAATAAATGGCTGAATAATTGTCTCATTTGGAAGAGAATTCTCTGCTGTGTTATGATGTTGGAATGACTGCAATGGCATGCAGGGACTCTGCAAATGAAAGCTAGACTTTATTAGTACTTTACTGCTTTTAGGGGTGTTTACACATTCCGCACTGCATCACCAGTTTATTACTTATTTATTATCTACTACTTCTTGTATTGCACTGTCTTAAGTCTTATTGTACTGCTGTCTGTCCTGTATAGCACTGCTGTCAATCCTGTATCTCACTGCTGTCTGTCCTGTATCTCACTGCTGTCTGTCCTGTATCTCACTGCTGTCTGTCCTGTTTTGCACTGCTGTCAATCCTGTATCTCACTGCTGTCTGTCCTGTATAGCACTGCTGTCTGTCCTGTATCTCACTGCTGTCTGTCCTGTATCTCACTGCTGTCTGTCCTGTTTTGCACTGCTGTCA
>JAODJU010000025.1:16989280-17012577 GCA_026776725.1 Gnathonemus echidnorhynchus | reverse complement strand
CCGTCCAAGCAAATATTGGGCTTTTGTGACAGTGAGTCAGGGGTGTGGGGGCTGTGTGGGAGGTGGGGGGGGAGGGCCAGCACTGGAAAGCAGCTCTGTGTCCTGCGGGGGTAACCACGCCCACAGGGGGGTGGGTGAAGGCAAGGCCCGTTTGTTTGATCATTAACTAAAGATAAAAGACTCATCGTGACTTCATATCCCCCCCAACTGGAAAGCAGCAATTAAATAAGTGTCGTGTGTCAGAAACAATCACGACGACGCAACTCGCTTCCTGTTATAATCTTCACTTTACACAGTACGACTTGAAATCTTAAATCTCAATAAACCCCTGATAGCTCTGCTCTCACACGGCTGTATATCTGTATATAAACCCCCAAATGCACATTCTGCTTCCGTGCAAAACTTCTGTACCAATTGGCACAATGTTCCCCACTGATCAGGTGGTTGACTGTATTGCTGTGTCTGTCTTAATCTCCCTATATCAACATGTCATGTCTATATGTTTATGTGCTTATAAATCACGCAGTGTTTATATATATATATATTCAATTTATTACCTAACATTCTAACATTTGCACTGTGACATTATACCTCAGTGTACGATTCTCCACGCATCATGCATCTGAAGCTGACAATAAAAGATACTTTGACGAATAGCTTTGAGTTTAAGATGGTGGTGTCGCTAATTTTAGCCATGTTTATTTTCATGTTCATCTTCCAGATTTGTTTTTGGAAATGCTGTTGCTATGACGTAATTTGTATTTCTTCTAAGACTGGGGCCTAGAGCTAAACCACGTAAAGCTGATTAATTGTTTGTCCTGCCAGCTCAAACTTTGTTGATGTGCATTACTTTAAGGCTGAGGATGGACCCAAGATTTGGAACAAGAGGTTTAGTGGGGTTTTAGGCCTATTCTCCTAACAGGCCTGCAGGCCTGCTGTCCATTCTGGGGTTAGATGATCCTTCACCCCGTAGATTCTCATTCAGCTTCTACGGAGAGTCAAACGTGGACGTGCACTGATAAGACTGAAGCCGTCTGCTACATGATGCACTGCACTTTGCCAAGTGCATTTTCCTCCAGACAGAGTCGTGTCAGATACTGGCAGATAACAGAAAAATACGTCAGTTTTATTATCCAGAAATGGATAGATCTCAACCATGCGCAGGCTAATGGATAGTAGCATATTACCATCTGTTGCAAATAGATAAAATTCGAGAAGCGGACATGTTATAGATTTGCCATTATTGTCAGTAAAGGAGTGTTGGTGTATGATACATTGTTTTATCTTGAAGACAAATGATCGGCGGTGGCATGATAAGAAAGGTATGAAATTGGCTGAGGGTCTCGCTGAGATGTTTCTGGCCTTAAAATAGTCCAGACCGTTCAGACGCCCGAGGTGGGATCAGTCCAGGCAAGACGAAAACATTTTTAGTTATGCTAATTCTAGGCCGTGCAAATATCGTCATTCCCAGAACGTCTTGTAAAAGCAACGGGAAACTTGGACATTAATCACTGAGCTCTTTGCCTGAACATCATGCCAAGGTCACCACAGGATGTGGTCATAGATCTGATATTAATAAAAACCTGTAAATGAATTTGGGGCAGGCCTTCGAATCTTGTCTTGCCTCCATTTTGCTGATTTCTCTGCCTAAGTTGCCCCAAACTGTATGATTGTTCAGTGCACTGCTACCAGACTCATAACTCCTGCAAAGAAACCGGGACAAATTTCCCATGTTGGCTACATTGCATTGGCTCAGTTCGGAACTGAGTTTAAAGTTTTATCATTTGTTTTTAATGCAACACATGGCGTCAGTCTCTGGTACATCTTCAATGTGTTCCTTCAGCCTTACACTGCTTTTTGGAGTTATAGATCAGCCAATCAACAATCACTCTTTATTTGTCAGGCATGCTTGAAATCCAGAGGTGACAGAATCTAACCCCTTACACCAGGTTATGAATCGCTCTACTATTGCCCTTGAGATTATCCCTAATGATCCATACTTTTAAATACTTTTACTCTCTGGCTTTTAGTTTGATTTTATCTTAATTTTATCTAAACTTATTATTTTTTCAGTGTGTAACCTTGTCTAATATCTTTAATTATGTATTTCATTTGTACTTTAATTATGTATTTAATATGTTTTATTATTGTATTTTGATGCACATTTGATGTACATTTAAATGTGCTGTATAAGTAAATTGACTTGGTTGTGCATGTGTGTGTGTGTGTGTGTGTGCGTGTGTGTGTGCTTGCATGTGTCCGCACCCTGTGCTGGACTGACATCACATCCAGGGTATACCACGGCCTTGTGCCCTCCAATGTCTGGGACAGACTCCAGGCCCTTCTGCAGCCCTGAGTGTTTCAGACTCAAGTCTGCTTTCGTAGCTGACTTACCTATAGCACCTGTAGCGTTAATAAAGCATCTCATATCACCAGAACTAGGCCATTTGTTATAGCTATTTGCTATAAGAGGTCACTATTCAGAAGGGAACTGAGCCTGTATCATAACACAGACTTTGAATTGGTGTGGACCGCCTTCTCTTATCTAAAATTAACAGACGCCGCTAGTTAGGGGCATACTGACTGCCAAGGAAATGGACCTTCAGTCCAATAGGCACCATCATTACTCAGGTAAGCATGAGAGCAAGGAACAATAATACTGTAAACCCTATAATTCCCGTTAGGATCTTTCAAAGTCTGATTCTTCCAACCCAATATTGCAGAATGTAGAGTGCAGTTTGGAGGATGAGCTGATGTAGGGAAACTTAAGATACTTTAAAACTCTCACCTCGAGGCTTGTGTTTCGCTAAAGGTCGACACTTTGATGTCAAAACAAGGGAGACGGATCACCGAAGTGTCTAACTCCTGATGATGGAGAAGCAAACATGCGGCGTGTCTCATGCATTGAAACATGCGAGGCGTGCCCAAAACAAGCCTGGTCGGTTTACCCCTGCCTGAACCTGCACGTCTGCCTGTTTGCCTGCCGCATCATCCATAAAAAAGCGACATAATTACACGTTATCATGATTTGTCACGATTCATTTGACACCTAAGACTCGACAGTTTGCTTGCAGTCTGAGTTTTTGTCGCCTCATGTTTTGCGTGCGGTTCAGGCCCGAAACATAAGAAGCCGCTGGTTTCATCTGTTAAAGGTGTCGTCCGCGAGAGAGTTTCATAACCTCTGTGCTCATATTTCACACCACATCAATTTGTGTCAAAAGACGCCTCTCCTCAGGGTTAGACACAACTAGGGCAACCCGAGCCCCTTCACCGGCCACCTAGTCATCAGGAAGTCTCTTTAGTTAGCAGAAAAAAGGACTAGAAAAATATTCTCTCCTTCATTCTCTCAGGTGACTCTTGTCAACTGCAGATCATATTGCTAGACGCTTTTACTTTAGGAACCTTAGCAGTCTCTATAGGCCCTATGTAAGTTATCTGTACATAAATAGCATAATTCAAATACATAAAGATGTATAGTACCAGTCAAAAGTCTGGACGCACCTGCTCTTAATGCGTTTGTCTCTTTTTGACTATGATATTCACCTTACGGTAAAAGTCCTCAAAGCAATAAAGTAAATATTGCAACGACCATGAGAAATGTTCAACATCTTAAAATCCTCTTAAATTTTATACCCCCTTTTGCTCTGATGACATCATTGTAGACTCTTGGCATTCTTTCAACCATCTTCTGGATGTAGCCACCTGGAATGGTTCTCCAACAGTCCTGAAGGAGTTTCCACAAGTTCTGGGCACAAGTTGGCTACTTTGCTCTTACTCTTCAATCCAACTCATCCCAGAGCAGCTCTATAGCGTTTAGGTTGGGGATTGTGGGGGCCAGGTCATCTGTCACAGCACTCCATCTCAATGCTTGCTCACAAGATAATACTGTACTTACATAACCTCAATGTGTGCTTAGGGGTGTAACATTGTTGAAAAACAAATGATTTTCAGTAGATGTGCAGACTTTTGACTGATAATGTATGTGTTAACACTTTCATATACTTTTGGAGAAAAAAATGCAGTATTTGAACATATAGAACAATTTGGTTAAAAAGGCAGACTGTCCAGTCATAATTTAATATTAGATCTATGGAGACAGGCATTCATTACCTGGATGCTGGGTGATTTTTGCTGAATACAAAGGGGTAAAAGTCAAATGGAATAAAATGAAAGTACTGCTAAAAGCAGTCATTAAATCACCTGATTGTATGTATTGCATTGTATGTTCAGAGCTGAATTCTACCCATGGTAAGACAGCAGAAACCTGTGATTGATATCATAGATATGCACAAGTAGATGCCTTTGGAACGAAACCTGAGATAAAATAAACCTTTTAAAAGTTACGATATTACAAAGCTATGTGAAGTGTTATGTTCTTGGATACCAAAGGAAGATAGTTTTAAATAATTGACTGTGTTATATAATGGTAATAGAATTGTACTACAAATAAATTAAACCTTTGAAAAAAATAAAAATAATAATAAAAAAACGTTTCACAATAAACTGACAAACTTGTTGACTCCATGGCATGCATTTGTTCATCGTTAACCGTTATACGACGTGGGGGTAACTGCAGTGGGTGTAGTTTGCTTTTGTACGTTCCCCGTAACCATTGATAAAGAAGGCGGGTTACCATTTTCCCGAATGTCCAGACCGTGTGGCTGTTTTCCTCTGGAAATTGTAAAACGCCTTTTAGATACGTTTTTGCAGAACCAGGCTGGGAAACTCCCTGCTATAGAGTATAAACTGTTAGGTTTCCACAGGCTTAGGTCTCAGGGTGCCTGGCAGGATGGAAGGTATCCGACTGAAGGCCTCTCTCCTTCCCTCGCATGCAGGGGAGTGAGATTGCCACTGCAGAAGCCCCTTTGTATCTGTCAGGGGCAATGTCAACTGAATGGATGGGCTTGGATTAACAGAGTTAGAGGTAGATCCATCCTCACATTCACCCAGCTAATGGGACAGGCTCTTGACAGGATCTGCCTTGGGAGAAGAGTCCAGTGTGCATGTTTGTGTACATGGGGTGTGCATGATGGGATGGGGGGGTGTCTTTCTCAAGTTGATTTAAAATGGATCTGGGGTGACTCACTTGTTCTGCACTACCAGGATGTCGGCCATCAATCTTGTCTATGTTGAAAAGAGTAATCGCCCCCCCCAAACGCCTGGCAGAAGAATCCCTGGCTGGATCTTGATGGAAATTCTTCATGGGACCTTCTTCAAGTCCCTCTGCCCTTAAAGGACGTCCATCAATCGTAGCGGACGGTGGATCTGCCAGGGAGGTCCGTCTTATCGAGTCTGGAACCTGTGTCCTCCTCTGTTGATACCAACCCTGGGGATTAAATCATGAGGCAATCGCTTTGCATTGTGTTGCAAACGGCCGATGATGCTCTAATTGCCTCTGGCCGTCACAGGAGCCACTCGTGTTCACAGATCTGCTCACAGATTTGTCATTTACCTTTTTCCAGGAGTCGAAAACTCCAGCTAAATCCCATTCATGGTTCTGTTCAGTGTCCAATTAGATTAATACTGGGGTTAAACTGGGAATGGGGCAGAGCAGACAAAATCTTTATTTTGAAATAGCCTTGGACAGCATCACTGAAGACATCATCTCTCAAACTGAGACTAAATTCTTTAGCCGAGAAAAGTTTATCAGTATCTGTCTATTGCTTTTTGAACTTTCTTAGCGTTGAGGATTTAACAGATTCTTAAAATGAATATTTCTTGACTTTTGCAAAATGAAGAAAGGTCAAAGTTTGTGTTCTGCATTGAATTAATTGCAGGAAATCAAATTCTGTCAGTACATCCCTCTAAAAGAAATAACAGGACAAAGTGTACTTTTTAATGAAGGGTTTATGTGTTTTCTTAGCAAATATCAAACCAGGTTTTCCCATAAAGCTCTATGGCAAATGTCATTTAAGGGAAAGACTACAAATAAGCAGAACAGTCAGTGATTGGCTTCAGAGGTGCTGGTGTCAGTCAAGCTATCAGCTGACTTTCCAGAAGATACACTGCTTTATAGGCCGCTGGCCTGCCAGATGTGATTGCTTTCAACACAAAGGACAGCGAGTAGCTGTGTTAGGAACCAGTGTACCTCTCTGCCTCTGACTCTGCCTCTGTCAGCTGGTCACACAAAAGGAACTGCAGTCACATTTCTGGAGATATATGTGTATTATCTATGCCATAATACTAATGTTGAAATGAATCCATTGCTCGTTTGGTTGAAGAACATGCACAGGAAAATGCATGATGTGAATTAATGGTGCACAGTGTGATTGTTATATTGTTACAGAAAATAATTAAAATTCTATGTTTAAGGTATTCAATGAATGACACAACTGACACATTTATTTGGCATTTGTGCCTTTGTAATGTCTTTATGAGATGGCCTTCTGTGAGAGAAAAATGTATTTTAGGAGACAATAAAGGTTTTCATATTTCAAAATATTGAATAATTATGTAGATAATCTTAGAGAACAGTTTCATCCTGGTACATGTACAGATGTCTAGTTTTTAAAAATTACCTTTTAATGTATTTTATTCGCAATTTTATCATTTTCATTAAATGACAATTCCTGTTAATGGAAAGATGTTACCAGTGATGACATTCTGGAACGAGTAAGATAGAAAGCTACTATCTCATTGATATTCTTTGGATTGCCCGATTTTCCATTGACTCATGTTGTGGACATTGTCATGTCAGATTTGACAGACTATGGATGCTTACAAAGGATTCTGGGAAAATATAAAGATTAGACGGAAATGGTATCTTAGAATAGTTATTACGGAAAAAATGCCTTTTCATATGTGAATGTGTGATGTGAGAAGTCCCTGTAACAGAGACCTTGCAGATTCTGGGTTTCTGTCAAGTCTCTTTTTAGAGAAAACACATTTTAACCAGGATTTTCTGGTTACTTGTCCACAGAGTAGTCGTTGGTGGGGGAGTAAACAAGCCTCTTCTTTATGTTGCACTCTAACACTTGTGCTGTCAAGTACTTACATGTTCAGCGTTTGTTTTGCTTCTCTTCCCCATTCTGTTCTGAAGGCTTTATGTTGTTGCATTTCCTACTCAACTTCTGCCCCTAAAAATGGAATTCCCAAACAAAACTCCAGGCAGCTGGCTTTCATCTGTCTTACCCCACACCATGACATCCCATAATAACTTTAACCAACGACAACAGTAACAACATGCTCGTGTTTCTTAGATAATAAAAGAACATAATAATAACAATAATAATCGGAACATTTACAAACCTTAAACACAAACAGGAATCATAAAGTATTATTTCAGGCTCATTCTGAAGGTTTGATGGCTGCGCTGTTTGCTTGGTGTGCAAAGCGCTGGGCCATTGTTTGGCCTGACTTTGCCCAGGTCAAAGGTCAGGCGTCTGGGTCAAAAAGTCATAACTATGGCGAAGACATATGATGATGAGGAATCTATAATAGGCACAAAAGAGACTCTTTTCCACAATGAAGCTGTTAGCTAATTTATCTATTCATTTCAGTAGTTAGATTTGGTTGTAAACGAACATTTAACATGCATCTATCATGTCCTAGTTACTGTTTATTTAAATTTATTTCCCCTGCACCTGTCACAGGAAAGTCTTGTCAGGTTGTTAGGATCAGAATTATGAGCAGGCTGATGATGGAATTTGGTGAATTTGTGCATATTTAAATACTGTAGTAATGCTTACAATTCGCTTAGAATGGGAAAGCCCAGGCTAAATGATATGCACTGTTCTTGGTTCCATAGCAGACTGCAGACTCGTGTTTCCATGAGCTCTCTGGACGTTGCTTAATTAAGCTGCGCCATTCTCCTGAACTGGATTTCAGCTCGACTTCGTTATCTTTCGCCTTTTGTTTTGTTTCATATGACAGCTAATCACTGGCCAGTGGTCATTCTTTCCTGATAAAAATCATCATTTACGGACCTGGTAATGAGTTCATTGTGGGTTACGGAGACTTGCGAGGCAAGAACACGACTGTGGTGCAAATTAAACAGGTAGAACGTGTCTGTATTTACATCTTAAAGCAGGGATTCCTCATTGTAGTCACGTGCTGTTTCACGGTCTGCTCCTGTTCTCTTGGATTAATTGTTGCGATGTTACCAGTTAATCACAGATACGATTTAAATGTAAAACTTCTCATTATACTGATAAGACCAAGCAGACTTTGTTAGCCGCATGGCACAAATTGCTGGAATCATCAATGTTTTTTTTTTCTCCAAATCCACCAAAATATCCAGTTGATTTTGCTAATTTGTGAACGTAGGAAGCCCTCATTGGTTGAGCGTGTGAGACCTCTACCTTTAAACAATGAACAATACATCATTGTTTGTTGTTGTGCCACAGAAGGTTGTAAAAAAGGCCTCTTTTTGGACTTAAACCGTTTTTGACTCATGAGCTCCAGGGTTGTGTATCACGCAAAGTGTTTGTATGCATCTCCATAATCCCAGGCTCTCCAGCCCAGCTCAGACTGCGAGTTTGTGCGAGTTTGGAGCCCAAAATGTGTGTCGCTAATGTCTCTCAAAACGTACACGCTCACCTTTCAGTATACAGCCTTTCATCATAAAAATTGTTCCAGACAGCCAAATTCATCACTTGCTCATCTGGGTATTTCACAGTGTTTAATTATATGACAGCTACTCTTTATACTGTGTCACTTTCAATTGCCCGGTCCTCAGTCGAACGAGAGGAAAGGCCTCGTTGAATCAATAGGCACTATCCTGATTTTTGCCAGCTACTCTGCAGTTTTATCATCAAGTACCTGTTTTTGTCGCCTCCGAATCCCGGCTGTGTGCGTTTATAGACGGCCCCTAATATCTGGCAGGGCCGCATTTGAAAGTAAAACCACCTGGATCTTCTGTCGTGTACATACGAAAGTACCTCGGCAAAATGCAAAGCAATAAATTGCACTTTTACAGTGGCCGCAGATTGGAAAAGGGAATTTGAATCCGGAGAGCACTCAGAACAAGGTCGCTCTGTAGTGCACAATAGCCTGACTCAAATAACTTTGAGTTTCCAATCGAAAAGCTAGAGATGGCAAAAAGAGGCAGAGTAATCATGGTAAAATACCGAAAGTATACCGGGGTTCTGAATTTAGAATGCTGGGTAACTAAATAGAAAATATAAGACATGAACTATAAAGGCTGTTTATCCGAATTCAGTTTGTATGTGCTGCCCTCAAAATACGCAATAATTAGTGAATTATGCTGAATGCAGTTTTCTGTATGGTCTCTATTTCCAAGTGTAGTATATTAATAATCTAAACGACATGTTCAGTCTGCAGCTATGCAGCCCTGTTGTCATGCTATAACTATTGCGATGGGCCCACAATATTATGCAGTCTTCAGTCTTTCTAAGTAGCGCAGATTAAATATATTGTTTATCAGATTATGCCCTGGGAGCCTTGTTAATCCAATTAGACTTTTGGTAGACGGGAACAGGTTTACAAACCCCTTTGTGTAAGAAAACCGGCACTTGGACTTCCAGAAATCCACAAAGACAATTTGGTTAATTCCAAGCATTAATTATATGTTCCGCTGACCCCTGAATTGATATTGTACTTAACCATGCTCTGCTTCTATGAACTGTTCTGCACTGATAATCACCAACATGACATAAATGCAGGCATAATGTAAACGCATTCCAGAATTAATCGGATTAATTCCGCACTGCTGATGTGGAATGAGATCGCGCTTGCGTGAATATGACAATGCACATTTCTCAATATTGGTAATGCATATTTCCTTTAATGATAAAGATGCTGTAAAGGGTATCTTTGTAGGTCTCATTCCTTGGTATTTAAGTTTTTTTCATATAATATTTAGGTAATTAACATGCTGTCACACCTGCAGAGCTGCGTGTTTCGAATCCTGCCACCCTGTTTGTGCATTGGGAGATTTTTAATGGTCAAGGGGAGGGGCATAAGAGAGGCCAGGATTCATACAGAAGGGCCAACCTTATCATTAGCCAATGATATGTTTTGAATCGGTGAGTGACAGGTAACGGGACACTCCAGGGGCCAATGAGGTTTTAGCTGGGGTCTGGTGTGCATGGAAATTGCATGTACTGTGTTGCACGCGCTTCTGCCCGCAGTTTAACGACTAACAGTCAGGTAAACTGGTGTCTCTAAAATGCCTGTAGTGGGTCAGTGTCATATGCTTGTGTATGTGCCTGGTGACAGACTGGCATCTAGCTGCTTTGTGTTCTATGGTGCCTGGAATGCAACCCCCCCCCCCAAGATCATATACCGGAGTTAGAAGATGGTTGGATGGATGGATGGATGGATGGATGAAAAAAATAAATAATAGCACTGGGATAAATGGCAGAATATTCCAGTTAAGACCATGAGGACAAGCACTGTCTAATCCGACCTTAATTCCTCCTAAGAGGTGCAACCCCCCCCCCCCCAATAAAGGTGGATAAAATCCATTACTTGGGGCTTTCGTTTATAACAACTGACATTGTAATTTACATAAATGATATGCTGGTTGGCCCTCCATTTGTCTTTGCTGACATTTAAACATGATAATTTATTTGTATATTACCATTTTAACACTGGATTAATTAAAAGGCTCTAGCATTAGCATACTGGGTGCCGTACGATTCGGCAGTGATTACCGCTGTCCCTGGGCTGCGGCCTCTCAGATCCTCTCTTAATCTTACATCCTGTCGACAAATTAGAGTTGGGCGTTGAAGGGTGGGTGGAGGGTACCCTGCGTTGTTTAACCGCCTAAACGTTTCCCCCCTCCGCCGAACGCACTTGACTGCAGGATGATTAGCAGTTACATGCACAATCAAAAGTGTTCCGTCACTTCAAATCACACTTTCAGAAGCAAAGCTGTTCTTTGATTTCCAGTGCATTCTAGTAGATTCTCGTAGAGCACAAATATAGTAATTGTGTGCTGTTTGTATTACTATTTCAGCAGTATAGTGCTTTTTTTTAATAAAACAGAAGAGCACTGTTTGCTTACTGATTAAAATGCAAGTCTGCCTGTTTATATATTTCTAATATAAGGGCAGTAGCACTGAAAAGAAACCACAGAAATGATAAATAGATTAGCAGCTGTGTATTTTTGCTGTTTCTTGGTAGGCCATGATTATTATAAAATGATATCATGAAATATGCAATGCCCTTACCCATACTGGAGTACCAACAGAGGAAATATATTTGAATTATGCCTTTTGACTTATAACATATTCCTTCCTGCCATGCAAAAGCTGACGAGGCTCTCTGGCAAAAGCTGATCTTGTTCCTGCCTCAGACTGCGAGGCAGATGTGGATGGCATACATACAAACTCCTTCCATATGCTGCTCTGGCCTATGATCTGTCAGTGGAGACTTGATTAATAGATTAGTATCAGCAGGTACGTTTGTCCACGGGGCGATGTGATTGACGCCAGCATTTCGCTTAATTATGGGGTTTTGAGGGATTGGAGGGCCTGGATTGAGCCAACAGCCCCCGACACTGAGCCGTAACTGCGCCCCAGACATGGCTAAATAACTTTTCGAACCAGTGTCACAGAATCTCTTACAGGAATGAGGTCTGGAGCTGATTGGACAGAAGGTGATACACCAGGAAAAAAAATGAGGTCCAAAGACCGTACAAACTTGGATAATAAATCCAGGGGGGGCTTGCTGTATATTTTAGAGCTGAGTGGAATCAAGATGGATGGTCAAATAGCAGAAACCATTTCACCAAGTCTGGGCTGAGGTTTACTCCGTTTGGGGTGACCTTCTCACTCCTCACAGAGTCTAACACCCGGGGTGGGGGTATAAAATCAGACCCCATGCATCACCCTGACTATGCCAGTGATAATGTACAGATAAACAAATGTAGCTGCACATAGGAAAAAGGAACAGAGAAAAAATAATCTTTTTAATCCATTCAGAACAGCCAAAAGGCCTCATTTTGACAAATTCCAATGCCTGAATTGTACTTTTAAATAGCTTAATACTTTATAAAGCCCTGTACACTCCGTACTGGCTTCTAATGAACACACGCATTTTAACACCTTATACTGAAAAAATCAAGAGGAAAGACAAAAGGATGGAATGCCAGACAATATTCCAGCTCGGTGAAGGTTCTAGAAGGTGCACTTCTCAAAGACGTCCGACAATGGCTCGTGCAGAGAATAGGCACGTAATTGCTGTGAGTTTGGAATGATGTAGCCACGCTGAAAGGCACGCAAGGTGCTTCAGGAGTTCGCAGATGTGCAGTCGAACCTGGGTAATTAATGGGCCATTATTTAATGTTTTTTTTTTTTTTGGTGGTACGCGGAAGGCCTTATACGCGTCTACGCCTCAGTCTTTTCAATCTACGGATTTGATTAATTGTAATTAAAATGGCAAAAACAAGGACTTTGTGTCATTCACTGGAAAAGTCATTGTTCCCTGAGACCCAGATTCATGGTCTTCGCTTAGCCTTGTAATGTGGAAGAATGAGTTTCCCGCCTCTGTGTACTCAATACATTCAATGGAAAGAATACAAAAGTGCATTACTGTAATTAGAAATAGCAAATGTGTATTCAGCATAGACGCTGGGCCTTCGCTGGCTAATCATGTCACATGTACAGCTGCCCCTCGCATGTTGCTTATTCCATCCTTATTAATGTGCGCATAAAGAAAAATCATTCCAGTCAATTGGCAGTGATGGAAACTGCAACGATCGGGTGTGTTTTGGTAAGAGTGTGATTTGGGTACCGAATTTCCAGGCTTCTGGTGGGAAATCTTCATACGCAAAAACAACTGACAGTTTCTGAGTCAAACATGATCGCTTCAATTATTGTCTTGGAAAGCACATCAAACCTTTGTCAGAAATATTTAGCACTCATATGCTCATAAATAGATAATTCCGTCGACTTTCACAATGTTGTTGTTTTTTTTACACCCATTTCTGATGGGTTTAAATATGGAAATGGAGCCTCTGAAAAGGACCATTACAGCTGGGCCCTAAAAGGTGTAATGATAGAAGCTCATTAGATGGCATTTAAAAGCATATCAGGATCCAGAAAATAATAGCTAGCAGTGAATCGTTTGACTGCTAAACAGCGCTTATAGATAAGGGTCTGGCTATCAGGAAGCCAGACAGCCCCTTTATAGTACTTGATTAGGAATTTTTTAACAAAAACACCCTTTTTGTTTAATTTATACATGACTAGGGAGACTCTATGCAGTCTTCACACAGGAAACCTCCTCTAACGAAAAATCAGCAATATCTTTGAAAAACCAACAGAATGATGCTTCAGATATCAGGCGCGTGACATCTGGCACGTGTGTGTTTTAACTTTAACTTTGTACTTATAGACTCGAAAGAGAATAGACTCAAACCTGATCAAAACACTTGGCAGAATAAATGTGTCAAAGACACAAATGTAGTAAATTAATGAATAATAAGAGTATTCTCTCTGAGTTCTGTTTAACTGAAGTATTTCTTATTTTTTTGATGTAATTTTTTCCATCAGCGTGGTCCCTCACAAGGAGCGGAATGAGAGGGACATACCGCTAATCTATGGGCGTGATTTGTTGCAATTATGTCATCTGTCAGAGGGCCTACCAAGTTTGGGTAGAGCGGGGGGTGAACACGACAGGGGGAGAGAGGGAGGGGCTCTTTATTTTTTTTCTGTCCCGCCGAAGCTGTCAGCCACCAAGTCCTCGCTGGCGCACCCCAGAAAAAACGGGGGCTGTGAGGTGCAGGGTAAATTCCATCAACACTGTGAGACCTCCCCCCTCCCCCAGGTCACGGGTCCACGTTCCTCTCCCCTGCTCGATGTTCCATGACAACAAGGTGAGGCGGGCAGCAGAGGTTATCCCCAGCAGCTGCTTCCTGTGCTGGGGCTTTGCGGGCTTTGAGCACCATCTGTCTATACGTCCGCCGATGTATACGGGGGCCATCTATCAGGCGTGAGGCGCGCAGCTGCCGGCCCGTCAGGCTCACCGCCTTCTGCAGGCGCGGGACAATGGGAGCCGCTTCTTCACTTTGTGTCACAGAGAATGCCTGATTTGATTAAGTCCCCGGCCCTCATTATGTTAGGTAGGGGTGTAGAATTTCAATGATAATCCATAATGCATGACCGGTTCCGTCGCCATGGCAACATAAATTCAAGGTTACCAGCGCAGACGCGTAATTGGTTGTGCGTCGAGCGCCCAAGAGGTGCTGTTAAAAATCCCCCCCCCTCCACACACACACAGTGAAAGTGGGGCACCGGGCACGGCAGGCTCGTGAAGTACTCGAATTCAGATGAAATGCGGGGGGAGAACATTAAGCACCCCCCCGGCCCACTGGGAGGAACGTGGATGGCATGGAGCCGCCCGGTGCTGTTTGGGCTTGGCTGTGTACCCCCCAGGCATGAAAGTGCCTCCCGCTCCCTCCGTTTGGGTTCTTATCTCGTTCCCGCAGGCAAGGCTGGCCTCGGTCTGCACTTCTCAGAGTGACGGGCATCGCTTATCGCGGGCAGACATCTTCACCCGCTGGGCAGCCGCTGGTCCCTCCAAATCCAACCTTCAGACCTCCCAGTAATATTATTGCCATTATTATTAGTAGTAGTAGCTGTTGTTGTTGTCTTCCCTTTTTCCGTTGATGTAATCCATGATGTAATAATCCCACATGCTCATGTTAATTGCCTTGGGGCTACTCTGTTGTGAAAGGCGCTATATAAAAATAAATTGAATTGATTAGTAGTGCCCATAGCTTCTGGGACAGGCTCTGGACCCCCATGAACCTGCATAGGACAAAGCAGGCATAGAGGATGGATGGATGGATGGATGGATGAATAGTAGTATTTTTTTTGGTTTGTTATTGGTATATGCTTAAGTGGTTTTTCAATGTAATATGGGCAAAAATGTCAAATTTAGCTCAAACGCCTGATTAATATCAGCAGTCAAAATGGCCCTTCATTAGAAATTCCAAACACCTCCCCATGTGCATCGTGCCCTCCTGGGGGCGGAGTCACCATGGCGGCGTGATGATAAATCGAGGGACCACCCGGCCTAATGTAAAGGCTACACACCGTCTCAGGGCACGGCTGCGGGGGGGGGCACGGTACTTGTGCAGACATGCACTCTAGACATCATAAGTACCGTATAACGTCCCAGCGTATGTCACCAATGACGATTCAAGGCCTTTAATGACAATTTAGGGGGCCTGACATGTGACAGGGGACCCCGATGCTTAAACACGCAACATCCAGAGATCCATCCAGTTTTTGCTCCCGGTAGGGAGTTGAGAGGGAGCAAAAACATGGACTGTCTGTAGGGTCCCTGAGGACTGGATTGCGAAACACTGCCTTACAATATAACTCACCCCTGTGTTTATTTGCCTTCCTACCATCAACACCCCAAGCATCTCCAAAAGTCAAAACCATCTCATGTTGTAGTCAAACAGATATGTATAGAAAATATTGGCTTTATTCCTTGTTTCTCGATGTTTAAAGAATAAACAGTGACCCAAAATCCACGGATAGGGCTTAGTTCTTGTTATTTTTTTGATCCTGCACTGAAGCATACATTAAAAATCATTTCCTTCATTTCAGAAAAAAAAAAGTAAGAATAATATTATTTAAAATAGTGCAGATCCAAAGAAAAGAAGCAGATTGAAGCAGATCGGAGGAGTCGACGTAACATCCACGAGTCTTTAGCAAACATAACAAATCAGCATCTAAAAAATGTACATTTAATGATTTATTTCCCATATGAGTCACGCCCATCTTTTGACCACCCCCCCAGCATTTATTTTGGATGGTTTCTGATGAATCACAGAGGGGGTCTGCTGATGGGTCTGAATGCCCAGTGGGAACAGCCAGCATCTCACACTGGTGTGCATGTAGTTTAGGTGACATCGCAAATAACAGCTGATATGTGTTTTGGAAAAGCCTGTCATTTGCTATTATGTTGGTGATACTTCCCAGATATTTTTTTGGGCCTATGTGACCCACTTGCTCGATAGTTTATTGGCTTATATATATACACTATATATAATATATAACACAGTGTATAACACACACACACACACATATATACACACATTTTTCTGTAAAGATGGTCTTATCTTCATATGTGGAAATTTGATCACAAACAGTATTTTATATTTATGACATTTGACTTTTCTTATATGACCTTCAAATGTATAAGAATTGGATGGATGGATGGATGGATGGATGGATGGTCGGATGGATGATGGATGGATGGGTGAAATTCTATTTTATTGTTTTTCAATAGAAGATGGAGTCATCTGCATCAGACCAAAACACTGCTGATGGTGTCCAGGAGGCCTGGAAGGTACCACAGCTATTCCAAGCATGGCCTCCATGACGGAGAGCCTTGGGTGACCAAGCGAATCGAAGACATGTCAGTCTCCCTGAAAGAACCCCGCTCCCTCTGACAGAAGAGGAATGTGTCCGTCTTTCAGCCGAGCTGGGCGACCTCATTCCAGCCCTCGCTCCATTGTGGCGGAGACATTGTCTCAAGCCGTCCTTTGTCCCCAATATATCGGGTTTCCATTCAGGACAAACTGCTGAGCTTCTCCATGAGCCGGCAGTACTGGTCCCTCACACAGCTGTTGGGGTTAACGCTAAATTTAGCTGAGCTCACTACTTATTCGTGTGAATCCGTCACTGACGCTTGGTCTTTGGATATAAGGCTGCAGTTTGAAAAACAACCACAGGGATTTGATATTAAGCCAGTGCCACTGGCATATTTCTGAAATGTTTTCGAAACCCCTTCAGGCCTTCAGATTCAGAATGTATTTCGGGCAGAATCTTAGCCCCAAGGTGCTGCTCTGTTCGCTTTCTGACATAGATAGATAGATAGATAGATAGATAGACAGACAGACAGACAGACAGACAGACAGACAGACTTGCAGAAACACTTAATGCTTAACCAGTAGCTATTCTTCGTTGCTCTTCCTTGACATCAAGGTTAGGACATCAGTGGTCCCTTCTCTCTTGATAATAGATGACCTACCTGGTGACAGACTGACACTTTGTGTCACTCTTACCAAGGACTGAAGATACCATCGATAGGACTGTCATTTCGGACCCGGGCAGATTCCTGGTACCATATAGGAGGGGTTTGCATAACTGGGCCCGTAGCTGATAGGGCTGAAAATGAAAGATCCATACAGGCATCTTGACAGCCTGAAGGATTATTTGTGTGATTTATGCAGGAGGAATGTTTCTTGCAAAGCGAGGAGGACGGCAAAATGAACCTTGGAACATGTCTTCGTAAAATAAAGACAGGAGACCCTTTTGTGGCGGGGACTGTTTGTTTTGTTTTGGGTTTCACACGGTGGTTAGGAGCGTTTTAGGGGATCTTGGTTAAAAAAAAAAAGAAAAGAAAAGCGTTATTATTGAAATGGCTAAATATAGTAAATTACAGATATACATGTGAAATGTAACTACCATAATTTGCATGCTTGTGAGAGAAAAGAAAAGAAGGGATCATATTCCGTAGAGAGTTTTGAAAAGGAGACGAGGGCCATGTCCACGGGGGGGGGAGTCGGCTTCTCGTCCTCGATGACTTCAGCGGCGGCGAGTGCGCCGGGGGCCTGTTTACGGCGGGTGCGCGTGTCTGCGTGTGCGAGTGCACGGGGGAGCGTCGGCCAAGACCCTATTCAGCAGCGTCTTGTTAATGTTTCGGGGCAGGAAGCCCCCTCGAGCTGTTATTCCCACAGACACAATGACTCTTTGTTTGCCCGGGGAAGCCCCAGCTGCCTAGTGACTCAATAGATGCAAACACATGACCGTCGCTGGCTGTGCCCCTCCCTGGCCACCACCACGGGCCCCCACTCCGCTAGCCGTGACAGCGCTGGCTTAGAATAGCCGCTACCTCCGATTATCTTACGTGACCGCAGGTAACAGGCTTTAACTGATACTCCCAGCGCAGTCGCCAGGTCTATTGAGACAGCTATTATGTCCCTGCCTAAAACTGACAATAGTTCAGCTTCCGTTTTGAAACCAAGACAGTGTCCTTACAAGACATGCACCCCCCGACGGATATTATCCCAAATAAAATGAGCAGGAAGCAGGCCGCCCCGCCTTTAAAAGCTGGGAGAAATGACTGCGGGCTCGCATTTCGTGAAACGCGGTTACTCCGCCATCGCGGAAAAGGCCAGATCTTCCGCGCGCCGCTTCTCGCGGAGCCAACGGCACGATCCACGAGGCCAGACGTCACGGTCAGCGAAGGACGTGAAAATCACGAGCTCACAGATTGCACTTTTGGAATCGTGGTAACCTGGGACCCCTATAGTTTCGGAAATTTAACAAAAGTTTTGCATTGATTTACGTGAAGACTGAGTGAGCTTTGGTTCCCAGCACTGTAATATATTATGGGGAAGCCTGACTTTAGGTCACTGGCGGTCTCATCTCAAAAACAACAAAAAAACGCAGTGAGTGAGTTATGTAAATCTACTCTTCAATTAGGGTAACCTGTAACCCCGGTGCTTTATCACGCATTAATGCAATATCAGACCCGCAGGAAAATACCAGCATAATTGAGACTCTAAACTATTTATTCTATTTCCAGCTGAATTTTATAGTTTTTTTGGTTATTATTGTTATCTAGAAACAAGCACAGAAAAACACGTCTGGCCTTAACACAAAATGCCAGTGTTTGTGAAAACTCCCTCCATGGCTGTCGTGGGGTGGGGGGGGGACTTAATGAAGGTGCCGGAAGGTGAAGGGAGCACTCCCAGAAAGAACACGCACCCCAGTGCCGTGATTAAAAGGATGCAGAGCCCCTGCGACTCATTTGTCAGCCTTGGCCGTGGTGCAGGCCGGCTCAGTGCCGCTGTGGGGTGATTATCCGGGCTGCCAGCAGGGTAAACAGCCATTAAAAATATTTGTCTTAAGTAAGCGGGGGAGGGGTGGACAGCCTCCTCTCCCATAATGCTCAGCGGCTTTCCCCCAAATGTCCGAGCGTGCTGATATGGGAAAAGTCCCCGACATCCGTACCTCCTAAATTAAGTCTGCTTGTAATTAATTTATTTATCTGGTTAACATGACATAGGGGAATCGGGCTTGTCCAATTCAGGGGGTCGCTAGTTTTGCTTAGCTTTTACTTTTCAGCTTTTTAAATCATAAATTTTCATGTATATAAATCGATTTTTTAATGGCAAACAGCAGCCGTTTTTGTCACCGGGAACAGTCACCATGCTAGCCTGTAGCCAGAGGCGGATAGTTCAGGTCCAGACCAAGATTTCATTTTAACCAACCAGTTGAGTATAAAGAGTCACAGTCACAGAGAACTCAGCTGGTTGATTGACACGAAATCCTGGTCTGGACTTTTGCTCTCTGGACCTGAACTGCCCTCCTATGCCCACAGCCTCAGCTCCCTGCGAGCTTCCCCCATCCTACAGGTGGACCAAGCCCAAGTAGGTGTTGTTGTCTAACTCCTCTGGGCTCCTGCTGAGAAACTGCAGAAGCTGGTGGGGCTCCATCTTCCTCAGAAGCACGCCAAAGGGCGCCCAGTACTTTGGAGGGTGTCCCAGGGATACAGAGGACATTCATCGACGGCGATGTGATTTAGCAAACTGGACCCACACTGACTCACGTCTTCGGACTCCCGGGAAGAGTCGTGGGGTCCTGTCTGTCTCATCATCGATCCTGAGTGGTTTTGCATCTTCAAGCATCCATTCCGAAGGCAGCGTTGATTTTCTGGCCATTCCAGTTGATTCTACTGCTGTAGTAATTTTATTTCCTCTTTCGGTCCGCTACAATTTCATCTCCACAAAGATTCTGACGCTTAAACCTTTTTCTTGCTACAGCCTAGCTCACCGCGGTATAGATGTTCCTAAAACTTACTGAAGCTGCACACCCCAAATGCCTAAAGGCATTGTGTGTGTGTGTGTGTGTGTGTGGGGGGGGGCGGGTAGGGCTGACAATGAGAAGGTCAGAGAGGAGCAGGGACTCCGATGTCACTCATTCAGCTCTTAATTGCCCCAAATGAAGAGATGAGGCTTTCTGCTTATTCCCAGTGAATGTGCGAGCAGGGGCAGCTCGGGGGGGGGGAGGGTGTGATTTATGAGGAGCGCGACGGGGTTACTGAGGCCCCTCTCGGGGGGTATTCCCAAACACTTTCATTCCAAGCACTTCCACGGATAAGTAGCACATAATTCGGGAGTCAGCGCACTCCGAAGGGGTCCGGAACGCCACCGCGGTGCAGAATCCCTTCATTCCATGTCGTCTGCCAGCAGGTCCGTCCCGGTGAAGCTGCTCTCTTCCGAGTTCAATCCCAGCAGCGTGCTTAGTGCGTCCGCTCAAATCCACGGTGAGACGTTCTCAGACGTAGCGTTACGCGGGGGTGTGAGTACGATCCCCGTGCGTGAGTGTTCGCGCGTGACTGCACCCGTGACTGCATACATCTTCATATGTGTCAGGCGTGTTTGCGTGCCACACGCACCTCACACGGCATAATCCCAGTCCCCGAACCATTACCAGATTGAGAAGGTATCTTCCCATGTTCTGTGGTCTATTCCCAGTGCTTGTGTATCCCAGTTTGCCGCACACAGACCTGAACATGTGGAAGGCGGAATGGAGAACACGGATTGCATGGTTCTTAACCGACCCATCCCCCCCCCCCTGCCGAAACCACCAGACATTTTCGCCTCTCTTACAGCAGACTTGGGCATTTTAACACGCCGCACCTTGTCATACAAGCGCATCAAGCACGCTGCTGAGGATTGCGGCGTACGTCTTGTGAAATGTGAGATGTCTCGCCATGCAGCAGATGCAGACGCATCGCATTTGCTGTAATAATTCACCTTATTAAAGCGGGAAAAGTCACAAGCAGCTATTTTCTTCAACTGGAATGAACCTGTGGGGGTGGGGTATGTATATGGTCGGGGGAGAAGCTACAAGACAATATCTTTCTGTATTCGGCGGGATCTTGGTGCGACGGGATGGCTTGGGAATGCAACGGCATGACAGGCACTTGCGGTTGCAAATTAAATGCGGCAGCAGTGGTGAATTGCGAGCACAGATTACATAAGTCCGCTTTTAATCTTGAGGGTCTAGCAAGGGCACAGGCAAGAAGATGGGAGGCCCACACTTCTTCTCGAAAAGATCTTCACTTCTGCCCCTAGCAGTCATGAAATCTTAAGTTGCCATCAACAAATTTCTTTATTATTTTCCATGGAGCAGAACCATGTTTTTGTTAGAGAAGGAGCTTCTGTGGTATATCTTGACGATAGAAGGCAAGGTGTGTTTTCACCATTTTGAAGAAGGAGGGCCTTTAAATACAGTTAATCCATCCATCCATCCATCCTTCTACTGAAACTGATTGTCCTATTCAGAGTTATGGGGTGTCTATAGTCTATCCTGGAGGCTCCAGGCGCAAGACAGGGAACAACCCAGGATGGGGCACCAACACCATGCACGATTAGGTAACTGCAATTAACCTCAACATGTTTCTAGACTGAATGGAGGGAAATTAGAGCACCCAGAGGTAACCCACGGCAACATGAGGAGAACATGCAAACTCCAGACGCATGGAACCCAGGCAGAGACTCAAAGCCAAGTCCCAGAGGTGTGAGACATCAGCGCTAACCACTGCACCACCGTGTCTCCCGAAGACAGCTAACCCACAGTAAAAGACGAAGATCACACATACGAGTATGAAACATATGGGAATTATAATCAGCTCGGGGGGAGGAGGGTGCAGAACATTGATTTTTCTTTTCTTTTTGTTAAAGGAACTGATTTTTAACAAGTCATACTCTAAGTCCCAAGACATGTGACGTTTAACCCTGCCCCCCCCCCCGCCCCAGCACGCTAATGACAGCTGAGCGGTTTAATAATAAAGAACAACATCTTTTCGTTTGCCTTTGACTGCACACAGAAATGTATTTTCGTGCAGATGAGTAAACAGTCCCAACTGTTTTCCATATTGGCTATGACATCCTCTCCCCCCCCCAGGGAGCTGGTTTTAGTGAGTGCTGCTGAATTGGGTATGAGATCGTCGCTTTGATTTTGTGTTGATTATTTGACACTAGGACTCTGGGTTCTAAACCAATAACCACGACGGCATGAGCACATGTTTTCCAGCTTGGAAAAATACTTTGAGCATTTTCTACACTGCATTCAGCCTCACTGGGAGGGTTATTTTTTTTTCATAACCTAGGTGTCTTAAATTTGCCATGTTTCGACCTTCCTGGGGACCTGAGAAAGTGCGACAACCACCCAAAACAGTGTGAGGCTCAGTCAGTCAGGATGCTGTCCATGTAATCGGAAGGTCGCTGGTTCAAAACCTAGGCTTAGCAGAATGATGTTACTGTTGGGCCCTTAAGCAAGGGATGCCATTTTCACAAAGAAATGTATGTTCATGAACAGGGCGTCAGAAGCATTTTGAATGTGGGGGGGACACAGCACTGGGTGAACTAATATTTTATGTTAAATGTGCGGGGGTCCAAATGAATAATTATGAAATGTGAAGGGGACACCTCCCCCTCAGATTTATTGGTGGGGACTCCCATGTTCCTGTAGATAAAAGCATCTACTAAGGAAATATTAAAATGATTTTGAGAAGTTCTTTGAGATTGTCTGGGCCTGGTACTGGAATCATGTCAGGATATACAAGTCACTCGTAGATTTATTTTCTGCGCTTTTGATCCTACAAACCTATAAATTACTCCTACATTTTGGGAAGGGGTAATTTCCTTCCACAGGGGGTGTTTTGATGTCCCCACAGCAGACACGGGATGCATAAATATTTACTCAGCGAACTTTGTTTACGGCCTTTGTGAGGCTTGGGCCTTTCCGAGATGCTACGTCGCTCCAGCTAGCATCTGTGCACCAGGTAAGCATATTAGCATGTCTAGCTGAAATTGGGATTTGATGGCTACAGATATCGCCTGACAAAAAAAGAGATTTCCTCAGGGTATTTCCTTCCTGTTTGCAAATTGATCCATTTGGCTTTTAGGGGAAAAATGGTGCACAAATGCACGGGTCCTGCCTGGTCAGGTGGCCTCAGACACACTCAGAGCTGGCATTGCCTCAAGCATCATTCTCTAGGGCATTAAAACGAATGGCTTAATGAAGACCTGCCCCACTCAGGCTTAATCTGATCTGGAGTCAGTGTGTCACGCGAAAGGAGCCTTACGTCAACTTAAAGTCAGCCGACACGAGGTTTAAGGGACAGGTTCATCTTTTTTTTTTTTGGTTTTTGACTCCCTACAGCCACCATTTTACTCGCTCCTCACGAACAAACGCCCGTGTGACTTTAATGTCCCAATTTGCCTCACACCCTTCCAGAGTGAGTCCTACCTGCAATATGAATCGGGAGCAAACCACCCCCTCCACACCCCCCCC
>JAODJU010000025.1:16964304-16983432 GCA_026776725.1 Gnathonemus echidnorhynchus | reverse complement strand
ATTCCCCCCCCCCCCCCCCCCGCCACTCCCCCTCTGGTCTGCGCTCACATTCCGGGCCCGATCACACTCTCCTCCTCACAGTGTGACTTTTGTGTTGAAGAAAACGTAGGAAGGAAAGCGCTATCGCACAGCACGATGGAGCTCATGATTATCGCCCTGATTTTGTGGCCTATTTGTTGTTTTGCTCACGATGTCATACATTGAGTTATCAAGTATGCAAGGTGGTCGTACCGCGTTCAAAATCACTTCAACGTTTTAGCCGTTCTGAGGTTCGTTCGGACAGTAGGTGAACCTCTTTACCCTGCTTGCATGCTGCATGCGTTTAGTTTGCATTTGAAAGCGGTGGTCACTAATACCTCAGGCCCCGAAACATGTGGGTAAACGTTCAGTGTATATACACTCATGGGCGGTGTGCTGACTGCGTCTGCATGGGATTTCAGTCCAAAAAAACACAGCGGAGGTAGATCGGTGGGCTGGTGTCAGAGTAACTGTCGTGAGGGATAGGCTCAGCTGAAATGCCCTTCTTTAACACCAATAAAGACAGTGGTTTAGGTCTTCATCCCATTTTCTCATTTTCAAACTTCTTGAAAGATGTCCTAAGTCCCTTGAGACTGAGATGAAGACCTCTTAGTAATTGTTCATTTTAGTTATGTGAGATTTTTCTGAGTAATATTTTTCTCTCATGCAAAATCAGTAGCATAACTGTTACAGCTGGTAGTATGATCTTGGTAACGCAGAAAGCGGTATCGATGCGACGCAATAGTCATGTAGATAGTAGCCAAAAGAACTAAAGATGTTGTTGGAATTTTCTCGTAACCTGGGGAGTGAATAATGTCTGATGTAGTAAATTAAATGTTAAGGGTGAAATGAAAGGGGAAGCCTGGTGAATAATGTTATTAATGCGATAACAATGGTAAACCTGTAAGCTGGATCATAAAGAAAGAGTCCAAATAGATGTATTGCTTTATGCACAGAGAAACCGCAATTACATAAAACCCAAAAGGGTCGTATTTCACCCGAGCCTGCGGTGTGCTGGTTTATATACGTACAGCAGGTTGTGGCTGGTGTTTTAAGGCCCCTGTTCTGCGTTTGCATTTTCATCCTGCGTGTTTCCTCGTTTCCCTCTGTTCTGCTCGGCCGGCTTCTCCAGCGGGATATTTTACGCAGGAATTACCCGCGGCGACCAACGTCCCCCTTCCCGCCACGTGCGGCAGCACGGGGTCTGCGCGGAATCTTCCGGGCCCTTCTTCCGCCTCGCTGTGTTTGCGCGGCCAGACGAACGGGGTCCCGTGATTTATGTTTTCCTGACTGCATTTACACATCCCTGCTCGCAGGCACCACAAAAGACGGCCCGACCCGGGGGCCTGACGGCACGACTCGCCGGTGCGAAGGAGTCCACCTCTGATGATGCTTTAGAGGGATTCTTCACGGTTCCAGACACATGTTTTCCAGAGAAGGGGAGACAGAGAGTAGAGAGATATATAAAATAAATAAAGACGACCACTTTACATTTTTAATGCGGCCTTCCGTGTTTCACCTCCACATCTCTGGTGCCAAAATTAATGTTACATTAATTTCATAGCCCAGCGTCCAGTGATTTATAATTCAGAATGGAGAACGACGTGTTGCATTCAGTCCTTTGTGACACGGAGGTTGAGCGGGGGGTCAGCAGACCCTCCCTGAAAAGAGAAAGGCGGGTTGGAAAAAAAGAGAAGAAGAGTGAAACAGACTAAGAAAACAGTGTAATGTGGTGCGGTGTCTGGAATGGTGATGTGCAGGATTCCTTCCTTTCACCAGGAAATTCAGACATGAGAGTCAATAGGCTTGTAAAGGAAGCCTGAAGTCAGAAGCACCCAGCTGTCCTGCTTGGCCTTGACTGGGATGGGGTGGACCTATCAGGGGGAGGGGGGGCACCATCACTACCTATCAGGGGGGAGGGAGGCACACTTTGGATATGGAGGATTTTTGACATCAGGACAGAACACGTCCCATGTAAGTTCTAGTTGAGGATTGAGGACCTAGAAGGACAGAATGGCGACCATTTGAGCTGGTGAACCTGATTTGTATGGACTCCACTGGCACGCTGCTCGCTCGGGAAATCAATCGCTCCCGACGTTAGGAGGGAACAAGGATCAATACAGCCATTTTTTCCCCATGGCAGTGTTCTTCTAAGACATGCCTCACATACACGGGATGGAAAGGTTCATCTGGGGTCACGAAACCTCTGTATCATTCTGCATGGTGGATCTTTCTGAAATCCTCGGTGACGAGAGTGTTTGAGGTTTGTCATAAACCTTTAAGTCAAATGACCCTCTCAGACATTCACGCTGTGTGTTTTATATGTAGGTATAATGCAGATGCACGGTGAGCTGTTGGGTGTTACATATTAATGATTAAAAGCCAACGCCACCCACAAACATTTTGAGAAGTTTGTTCTTTTGGGTGAGCAACTGAAGCGGATTCAGGAAAATATATCATGTGATGCGCAAATTAATATTCCCTGAGGACTTGCTTGCAAGTTCCACCATCCTGCTGCAAAAGACACAAAAGGAAATAAACATATATATCGTACATTATGTAAAACTGAACCTTAACGCAGAGGATGAGACCGACCCCTCTAGCTAGTGGATAGCAATGGACACGCTGAGGGAATGAGCTGGACTTATGCTTGCGAGGACCAACCCTCTGTATCATCCTCTGTAATTCCCAGCCCTGGCTATTGACCGTGAACATCTCCCTGAACACCACTCTCTCCACCTTTATTTCCCATCAGGAGACCCAGGATGCCGTTCTTCATATCCCACTGCGCAGAAGATGACATAGGGCCCCCTCTTTTTCACCCCCATGCATTCTTCCCCCTTACTTCATTTTGCCATATGTGGCTCTGAGGTGCGGCTCGACGGCGGTAATCGCCGCTAAAACATATCATGCGGCGTAACCGCCAGAACGCGAGCATGATGAAATTCAGCAGCGCCAAGTTTTTGCGACGGACTTCTGGACTCTTTTTTTGTAGCTCATTCCTTTGCCTACTGATGTATGCTGCACTGTTGTATATTTCATAAATAATCTTCAATTTGATCTGATTTCTGAATCCGCGTTTAAACCCAGCGTGTTTGAATGGATCATAAACACAGTGGAGTAGCTTGCTGCTCACAGAGGGTTTATTTGTGTAGGAAATAAACTCACCGAGCTGAACTTTGTTTGCCACTAAAAGGGAGCACATGACTTGATTTTCAACATATGTCTACTTTCTTTCTCCACTCCCCCTCTTTTTTTTGCTTTCTCTCCCCCGAGGGCCTGTCCCTTAACCTTGATTATGTGAATCGCTTTCGACTGATAACACAAACAGGTTAGTCATACGCTGTCTGCTCGCGGGAGTTTATTTTTAAACCCGGCCGTCTGTTTCTCACGCCGCTGGCCGCTGCCCGCCCGTGCTCGCTGACGGAGACGCGGGGTCGTGTTATCGCCCGAGATGCTGCACCGATCCAAGAACTGCTGGAGTTTGTCAAATCTGCGTTCGCAGGCGGCACCGTTTAAATGAACACTTTGGATTCTAGAACTTAGGGCTTTTTTTCATCATATTAGATGTGGTGAAATTTAGCAGATGAAACAACAATAATAACAATGTATCCCTCGTTCCTTTCCCATAATTCTTTACTGTGTTACTTGTTCATCTATTTCAGAAGTATAGCGTCGAACCACTGGGATTTTTCCCTCACCCACTTACATAAATTCCATGCAGCTACTAATTAAATACTAACTGCTTCGTATATCAACAAAGAGCCCTAATTAATCTATTTTCCTTAGCGATTGGGGTATTGCGTGTTTATATGTTTGGTACACAGGCCTCTGCAGTAAATTACAAGGCTTCGGATTCTCCGCAGTTTAGCGTTTGTTTACAGCGACGCTTGTCTCAGTTAAAGGTACAAGGACAAGTGTCCTATCCGGGACTCCACCCCCCCACCCCCGTCCGCAGTCCCGGGTGTCTTTAAACCGTTGTCTAACCGCAAAGTCTAAACACAACAGCAAGAGGGGCAGGATAATCGAACCTCCCAAATTGCGTTTCATTCGTTTCAGCCTGTCGCTTGACTGAAACCTCTTTTTATGTATATGTTTCCTTATATTTTTTGGTTATAGAGTTTTTTATTTCCTCAGTTGTCTATGTCTACGCAGAAAAGGTGCAGACCCTGCATCTCGGACCTGTCTCTCAAACGCGAGCTCTGCTGCATTAGCAGAAAGACTGAGAACAGACCTCCTGTCACTTGAGTAACAGCCCTGCCCCTCACTGCAATGCAATTCACTCCACCTCCTCCCCCCCCCCACCCCCCGGGACGGGCTGGCAGAGAGGAATTCGGTGTGCTTCATCCGTGGGGGTGTGGGATGAGTTCATAGAGACTGTTCTGCCTCCCCGGCCTTTAATACTGCGCCAAGAGATATTCTGTCGTCATTTAATCTTTAGTGTTTAGACGATTTTTCAAGCCCTGCACACAGTGCTTTTATGAGGCCAAATTCAAATAAAGAAATATGGGCATTAACATTCCAGTGAACAAAAAAAAACATAAAAATCCCTTTTCTGCGGGTTGTATTTGTCAAAGTTTGGTGCCGGTAAACCCAACCCGGAAGGTCACATTCTTAGCTGTGCAATTATATTATCATGTAATCAATTAGCCAACACTCTTATCCCATTTATTCAAATGGAGGTTTTACTGGAATGACTGAGGTTGCCCTTGGATGATGCGCACATTCCAATCTGAAAGGTTCCCATCCCACGAGTTCTTGGACCGCGTGATTCCGGCTGCACCTACTTGACACACTGTCATCCATATTGAATATACGGCAGATATCAGTGCCAGTCAAACCATTGGCCACACAGGAGGCCGCGTAGGGCGCCATCTTCTGAGGGGGAGCAGACTTAGCAAGCCAACTTCCATTTGTCTCCTGTGGAGGGCGCCGGTGGTGAAGGCTGTCTATGGCGTCACATGGGCTTCGAGCATCCCTAACTGGCACTGAATCCCGGTCTGTGCCCTGTGCTGCCAGGATGACTGTATCTCATTCCTCGGACCGCTGTGATGCAAGGGCACCCTGATCCACATTCCGGTCCCGTCCTACTCCGCTGGTGATTTCTGGCTGCTCGTCGCGGTGGTGTTTTCGTTGGCCAGGCACCTTACCAAACATGCCCTGTCCTACCTCCCTCCCCCCCCCCCCCCAGCAAAAAAACACGTGTGTCCATGCCCGCAAACGCCGGCCGATTGGACGCGCTCCATAAATCACTGTCCAGCCTGGGATGAAGAAAAAAAAGAGAGAAAGAGGGATGATGGGTGTTCGTGAGGTGGTGCTGGGTGGAGGGGGGGGGGGCGTATGGGGGAGAGAGGGGGACTCGAGGTTAGGAGGGAACAACTGGCAAGCATTCCGGAGAAAGAAGCGGGGCCCAGCAGCTGGAAGCACTCAAGGCCGAGAGAGAGACGTACCGGTTTCTCCCAGGCCAAGCAGCAGCGCTGATGGAGCGGGGGCCCCCGCAGTGAGGAGAGCTGCCCCCACAGCGCCGGCCTCCCTCCCCGCCAGTGCCCCCCCTCTGCCTCAGGATGCCCCACTTGTTTTGACTTCACGCTATGTGCTAAGGATAATATGGACAGAACGCCATGGGTAAGGACACGCTACATTTCGCCCTCTGTCCCCCCCCCCACCCGGCCCCCACCTCTGTCCAACCACCCAGTCTTCAAACGCTCGCTCTGAAGTCGCAGTGAAACGGTTTTGGTTTAAAGATTAGAGATAAAAGAAGATCTGAATGTCTGTGGTAGGTGTCAAAAAGCCTTCTGTTGTCCATTCCTCATTCTCACACAACTCCGCCCTCCCCAGATACCTCCTGCAGGATCTCAGACCAGCAAACATGCTGTGCTTACCTGTTGGAAACACTTTGGGGTCAGAGGTGACCCGAGGTGACTTAAGGTGTTCCAGGTTTAATTGATATTGCTATTGCGGTGGTTCGGCACCAGAGCAAAGTCAACAGCTCGCCAGTGATTGCTTGCTTCCAGCACTTGAGTTCCAAGATAAAAACATCAGGTGCTTTGGGTTTTTTGTGCGTGTGTGGTTATTTTATTTTTTTTGCAGGAGAAAACACTTTTTTAAATTCTCCTCCTATTCAGCAGAACTCCAGTGTTTAATCGCAGCCCGAGCAAATGCCTGTCGGTCAGCTGCGAGACCGCGACGTGGTCGTTGCGGTGCCGTTCGTAAGGCGGGGGGAAAATTTGCCTGACAGCGTCCTGCTCATTGCCCAGCATGGGGCCCCTGTGAGGGGGCAGTCGGGGGCCACGCTCCGACCTCAATGCCAGTGCATGTGCTCAGATCATCAGAGCCAGAGAGCGACTGGGGGGCTTCCCTACTGCTGCTAATTAAACGGCCTGGTTTGTGTGCAGCAGCCCTGCTTTGACGAGTCGGCTTCTCCTTTCCTTGCGTTTGCTTTATTGAGTTTTTTAAAATACTTTTTATCCTGTTCATTTCAACGACATCAATTCAATGAGTAATTCTGGAAACATAAGAAATCCGGTGTACATTATCAAAACAATACTTCACATTCGACCAGCATCTAAATATGTACTTTCATTTAGTTTATTTAAATGGAAGAGATGCTAGACTTTTTTTTACTCAAGTGTTAATTCTGCGGGGGTATATTTTTTAGTCCTCTTTTATCTGAAAACCTATTTGCAAGAGCTATAAGGACATAAAAAGGTCTTTTACGGCGAAATGCAAGTGAATTCCTCCCTACGCGTCCGCTGTCTCAGATTGGACATCTGGCCCAGGTTGAGATGTAGCCCTCACGACAAATTGACTCCCCGTGATGAAACGGAGACGTTCCTGTGTTCCCATTATAGATCCATTTGGCATTGTCAAAATAATCAAAGGGACACATGAAAGGTGAGGAGCACTGGCAATGTCACCGCGCCTCAATGAGCCTCTCTTTTGATGGCTATATTTAAAACCAATGAAAAGATTTCAAATCCAAAGCCTTCTCCTAGTACAAGCAGTAAAAAGCAGATTTGGGGGTTTTCAAGGTAGCAGTGCATGATGGGAAGCGTACAATTACCTCATAGTGTATTTTCAGTTTTTTTTTGTTTTGCTTTTTTCTGTCCATGTGAGTTTTCAGGTTCTCCTGGGGCAATGCAGAGATGTTGGCTGGTACAGTGTTTTAGGAATACTAGAATACAAGTTTTTTATATTTGGTGCTAAATATAGATATTAAGAGTTAAATTCAGTAAAACATGATGTCATTTCAAACTGGATTATGTCATTTTTTCATCTTTTGCTAAAGTTCCTTGGATGCACACTCACTGGACATGTGCAGCGCACATGGATTGACTGTGAACTCAGCAGCCAAAATAAAACACATATTTGTAATTGGAAGACTTATGTAAGTTTGCTTCCCTGGTCCCAGGGCTTATTAAGTCCAACATCATCTCCCTCTGAGCTGCTGAAAACTTGGAGAGTTTACTGCCTCGCTGGGGGTTCACTATTGGACCTTTTGCCAGGTGGAACTAAGGGCATTTTATAAAGGATTGTAGAGCCATCACAAACGATTCTATGTAAAGTGAATAGAGAGCAGTATGTCAACACCAAAGGACTCACATAATAGCTATGCTGTACTTTGCCATGGTTGTAAAAGAGTCACACGTCTGGAGGTTGGAGAGGAAAATCAATAAAGAGTTCAGCCATACACCAGTTCCACATAACCTTATTCTCTACTTCCTGTCCTACTTCCAGTGTAACTGTGCTAAACTTGACCTTGTGGAAAGACAAATAATGACTGGATTTTCCCAGTAAAAGGGGCGTTTCAATTCTGATTCTGATTGGCTAATTAATTTACTGGGCTGAAGCAGGAAAATGTTACAGAAAATATTAAAAAGGGATAATTGTCAAAATGAGTCCGAACAGTTTTGCTGCTCCCAGGAATATTTTAATTACTTAACGAAAGAAAAATCTGTTCATTAAAACTTAAAGGGTCTATTTGTTGTAAAATGGATTTTTTAAAAGTTTTAATATAGGGGTTTAATTTAAGTCTGTAATTTTAATGAATCTTGTTGTAGTCTTTTCGTTAATGCTGGCTGGTATTGGAGAGGACCGATGAAATTTGATATCTTCACAGTGATCCTTCTGTTGAATGCAGCAGGAGTTTTTCATAATAAATGTTTTTGTGTTCCTTTCCTGCTATGTGAAACATATCTTGCGGCTGGCAGTCTGCACAATTCCTATGGAGTAATTTGCCACCATCTAGGCTACTATTTACCTTTTTCCCGCTCCAAGAATTCACTGGAAGTTGGAAACTGGAAACCTCAAAGAGTAAAAAGGATCCTGTCCTTTAAGGGGGGATATCGCAACAGAAGGATGTTGTTGATGGCAAGTTAGCGACCGTGTCAGTCAGGAGGACACGAGGCAGGTGGTGCCATTTTCATCGAGATCAAAAACCGAGTGCATAAATCTTATGGCCTTGAAATGCAGGACTGAGAAGAGGGAACGTCTCCTGAGATCAGAGGGTGCCATTTTTTGGGAGAACAAAGGAACAGTGATCAGTTTGTATGCATGGAACATCGGCCGATTTTTTTTTCCATGGACAATCCATTTTTATATCATTTCTGATACAATTTTTTCCTTTATACATCACCAATCCAAGATTATGTCTATAAGTCAAAACTAAAAATCAAACATTTGGAGAAAAAAAAAGGCAAAAATGAATTATTTTTAAGTAGTTCACAATAATAATGTCAATGTCTGGACATCATTCAGTCTAATTTTTCTGTACTGACCTGTAATACATCAGATCATACAACATTCACACATGCAATAAATATGCAAAAATAAGTCATATGACCGGAGCATGATGTTACTCGCTCTATGCTTCCTATACTGCAGGAAATATACTGCAGACTTATTACTCCGGATGACTCTGGTTCCTGATCCAGTGGGTTGGCTGTAATAAATTTTTGTTTTCAAACCACATTCCTGTGAGTTGGCCAATAAAAAAAGAGATTGTCATCTTCTGGGAAATCAGAGATGAATCCAGATAATGAATAAAAAATAATGTTAACTTTCTACTAGATACTAACGAGCCAGATCATCTCCTCTTGTTATTACATACTGCATACGATACTGGCCGTTAACTAACTCTTTTTTGACAGTATATACAGCAATATATTTAGTAAAACATTCCAGGTTGAGCGTCTAACTGAAAAAACATGCTTCAACAGGACCACCTGCGGGAACAGAACTAGCAGCCTTCTGGCTCTGAGCACATGCCCTTTATGGCCAAACTACCTGCAGCAGTCCTTCCTTGCTCCCACTCCCTCCCCGACGTCTGTTGAGAATCCCAGCAAATGGAAACCAGTGCATCATCTAGCACTTTCTACGCCCCAAATGAGATTCATGAGTCTGATTCTTGTCCCAGATATTCACTGAGATTCTCTGAAACTGTATTAATGCATATATATTTGAATTTTTTAAATCTTATCTTCTCGCTGCTTATCCTGGACCTTGAGGTATTTATAAGATAATACTTTAGCCTAAATAAAGATAATAAAAAGCCCAAAACAAACTCTATTGGTTAGAAATGTTATAATACATGTACAAATAGAAACTAAGAAGCAAGCTGGAGAATGTATCTTTCTCATAAAGTATGAGAACAAATATGTAGGATCTATGGAAAATGTACCTGAACATCATGTAATGAGGTTATTCTGCGCCAAGTAGCTCAATGGTTGGTTCCTGATGCTTTTTTTGAGTGAGTGTGAGTATTTGAGCAAATGGCCATGTGCCAACATGTCTTAAACCCCATACAAAAGGAACTTGGAACCTAACTCTATCAGATATCTCAAACTTCCGTGTCCAATGAAATCTCAGGCTTCCCCGCCCAATGAGATCTCAGGCTTCCCCGTCCAATGAGATTTCAGGCTTCCCCGTCCAATGAGCTCTGAGGCTTCCCCATCCAATGAAATCTCAGGCTTACCCGTCCAATGACATCTCAGGCTTCCCCATCCAATGACACCTCACGCTTCCCCGTCCAATGAGATCTCAGGCTTCCCCTTACAATGAGATCTCAAGCTTCCCTGTCCAATGGGATCTCGGGCTTCCCTGTCCCATGACAGCTTCCGAAACCTTAGCTGGAAGGGCCTGGACCCCGCAGCCATAACGTGATAATGACAGGAAGACACAAGGAGGATCTTAGCAGTATTTCTCAGAGACGTCAACATAATGAAAGATCCCACTCTTTTTGTGGGATGGGCATTTGTTTCTCCTGGTCGATCATTATGCTCCTCTTCAGATGGCCTGGGTTACAGGCCTTAGCCGCGGAGCGATTAGACGCTTTCCCTGTGCGTGGTGTTTACAGACGTAGGCACCTCCCCAGGCCGGCTTAAGCTTGCCTCCTCTATGCTCGCCCCGCTGGAAGGAGGAGGCAGCCGAGAGGACCAGGCCTGGGCCACGTAATCATCATCAGCGAGTGCCATAAAAGCCCCTGAATAAAAATTAGACAGGCCCAAAAGGTCAAAGGTCACCATACAGTATGTGGAAACATGCATTATGATCAACAGCACAAAAAGAAATCTCTCAAAGACGAAAAATATTCATATGCAAAGTACCTCTTTATACACTCAATATGTTTATAATACGTATAAAATGTCTTAATTTCTCACCAATATTTAATTTAAAGTATAGAAAAATCTTAGCATCCCAGCCACAATGCTCTCTGCCATGTGCCCAAAAATTCTTGGGACAGATTCCAGGTTCACCAGTAGCCTGCACTGGTAAGCGATTGAGGAAAATGGAATGGATGGTTGAATGGATAAACAATGGACCAAGACTGACAGGAATTACGTGGTCATTATCAGTCAGTATTCTCTAGTCCCCCCACCGTTACTGGTTGCCAGGCACAGCAGATAGAGGTCCCTAGAAACCGCCCTCTATGGCTCTCTGAAGGCCAGGAAACAACACGGACATCCAAATTCCATAGCTGAACATTTTCATTGCAGTATGCTGAATTTTTGTTTTTTTTCTTTACACGGTTCCATGGGACCAAGGATTAAATTTATAATGTTAATAAAGAACATCTGCGAAAGCATTGGCGCACTCTTTGGACGACGTTCTCCGCTTGCTCGATTACCCCATGCTGACCGAACACCTGCCATTTCCACAGAAATACAAATTGTCCAACACAGGCGCACGGAATAGTGCCGTAATCACCATGAGTACCTTTAAGTACCTTAACACTGCAGCTGCACGTGCACCGGCAAAGACGTGTAAGGGGTAATGGGGTTGAGGTCACTGGTTATAAGGAGCCCTTATACCTTTTTAATAGGCAGCCTAAGAATAGAGAACTGCAACAACACAACTCAGTAACACTTCAGACACAAGGCACATTCTGGAAGGTGCGTCTCTCTAAATGCTGCCCGTCCCAAAATAAACCCCCGCAGAAGAAAATCAGGCACTGTGTTGTCCAAAAGCTGCAAAGATTTTAACAGCATATACAGTAACAACAAACAAGCTAGAGTATAGTTATTGCTGACCAATTAATGACTGTACATACATCCATGACTGTAGCATGCTGCACGTACAGAACGTGTTTTAGTGGAGGTTAGTTACTTTAGCTGGTTTAGCGTGCTGTCATGTTACACCTGGTCAAACCAGTTAGCTGCCAAACTAGACTTGTCTTCTTTTGGTCGTTCACAGCTAAGTGATTTTGGAACACGTTTCTTTAATGTCATTACATTCAATAGGCCTTAAGGACCCCATCGCACTGATATTCAGAATTATAGCTGTTGTTTATTTTAATAAGCATGCTTTCAATACCATATGCACAATCTGACCTCTGACCTTTTCGTTTAAGTTCAATGATTTTTCCGTTTACCCTGCCTTTTAGAAATTAAATATTGAAGATCTGCTTTTAAGAGTGAGAAAAGATGTAAGTATACTCTTCTTAAGTCATTCCCCTCATGTGCCTGCAAGTGACTCCTATTGACATATCCTGCCTTAATCTAATTACTTAAGTACTGTAAGCTGTTGTGATTGAGTCATAATCCTAAACGAGCCACTACAAGCGATTACTCACCACCACCACCCCACAGTTCTTATTACCGTCAAACTACCTCGGTCTCGCTATGTGTGGGTTTATGTGTCCAGGTCCTTAATACTTAACATCACATCAGAGTGAATAATATGGGCATTTGCCAACAGACAGGGACCAGAGAAACATGGCACCAGCAAACACAGGATGTCTTAGCGTGACATAATACAGAAGTATTCAACTCAGCGCGCCAGTATTCAGTACAGTACAAGGCCCTCACAGTCTGCCTCAATAGCTGCCAAAAACCCTGGAGGTAGTGGGAACCGCAGGGATGTATATGGGGCGGAGCCACAGGGACACTGGTCTCAGCTAAAAGCTGATTGGCCCCCAGAAGTTCCCCCTCCCCGTCACACACCAACTCAAAACATATCATTGGCTAATGGTAACATTGGCCCATCAACAGTATAATCCCGTTATAGCGGACTCGCTCATAACGGAATATTGTCTATAACGGATGATGTCCGATGGTCACGGCCGTGTGCCTTTACGAACCTGCAGAAAAAGCATCGGACTCACATATAACGGAATTTTGCTTATAATGGACAAACAGTTTGGTTGCCAGGGCCACTTTTAGCTGTACTTTTGTTCAGCTATAACGGACATGCAGATTTCGCCTACAAGGCGCGTGGCCTGCCAGTGATATTCAGTGCAGATACGTAGTCAGGATTATTAATAGTCAAACTCTATAAATAGGCACCAATAATTATTTTCAAAATGGCTGAGAAGTCTGCTAGCGTCGTTCTATAACATTAGATTTAAAACGTGAAATCTTTCTTTTATTCGAAACAAAAAAGAAAACACAAGCGGATATTGTACGTGACTATGGTATAAGTAAATCTACAGTCGGTGACATCTGGCGTAACCGTGAAAAGTACAAGACTTCTTTGCAGTTTGCAGATGGCAGCAAGAAAATCCGCAAATCCATCTATGATGAGGTTGAAGATGCGCTTTTCCTTCCTGTAGTTGTGGTCTGGGCATACAGCAACTCTGGATGTTACGGACTGTTTTGCCAGATCCCATAAAATCCGTTATAACGGGATTGTACTGTATATGAATTATGGCCCCGCTTATGCTCCCAACCTTAAAATGTCGTAGAACTGCACCTGGATTACATCAGTTATGATGTTCTTTCTGTCAGTCATGTGACCCCCAACTAAATTAGGCAGTAGGCTCATTGTCTCCCCAGACGTGTCTTACACCTCTAATCTGCTCACAAACACAAGCCTTGTGGCCATTCTGTTTGCAAAAACTTTGTTTTCTTGCAGAGCGGCACCCCTAGTTAACTTCCCCCAATGGCCACCAGTCTAGAGGGTGAGATCATGCCCAGGCCAAGGGATTCCTCGTGGCAGTCACAGTAATTCCCCAAAAATGCCTTTTTTTCTCTGACTTCACTATGCCAACGTTTTGACAGGTGAACTCCAAGCTGGCGGGAGGGAAAGTCAAATCCGGAAAACATGCCTCGACAGAAATTTGGACCGTTTAAAAATGACTCCATGGAGCAACTGAAAAAAAAAAATTCCACAAATAAAATCTTCCTCCTTTTCGGATGTGAGGTGTGCCTTGGGTATTTCTCCTGTCTGTCTTGGAAGAAATGGAAGGGCAGGAGGTCACTGAATTTAAAAAAACACACACGCACACTTGTAACATTGAAATCCATCTTGGAGATACGAGAATAATATTTTGAAGGTGCTGACAGACATATATACCATACATTAATAAGTGAAAATTGCAGAAATAAAAATGATAGTAAACTTTTGAAAATAGCTAAAAAAAATGGGTCAAAAGAGACTTCTAGTTCATGGCTGTGTTCGATCAAGGTGCATTGTGGGTCTCTCTGTGTCATTACAAGATAACTTATCATCTCCGTCTCCTCCAGCTGAAGTCAACGCATGCATTCAGAGATGCAAAACACCTATTGCCTAAATAAATGATCCGCAGCCAAAAAGTGGGGTGAAAAGCTTTGTGGAAGAGGTAATCTCCCTGACTTACCCTGAACTACACCAGCATATGATTAACACCCCTCTTTAATTCCTCTGTGTGAATCAGAGCATCAACCGTTCATGCCATAATCATAGTCCAAAACACGGACCCTGGAGAGAGATGAATCAGACTGTATCAGACAGTCACTAAACGGTAAGACTGGAGACAATGAATGATGATCATTCATCGTCCAACATTTTTGCGCAGAAGTTTTGACAACTAAATGTTCAACCTGAAATGATGAATGCATTTCATTTAGTCGCACACCTTCAGGAAGTTTCGTTGGTCAGTCGAGACACGATTGCCTAATTTATCGGTGTTATTTTTGTAACTCAGTCAGCAGGACGCGATTCATGACTGCAGCCAAATGTGCATAATTTCCCGCAGACAATTGCCTTAAGTTCCAACCCTTGTTACAAAATAAATAAATTTCAAATATGAAGTTAAACTGTCAACGCAGATTCATTAGCCTGAACAGATGAGTCAGTACAGTGATTTACAGAACACTTCACTTTCCAGATATATACTATGTCTTTGATTAATTTTTGATTTTTTTTTTTATAATTGTCCATCCTTATCAAACATCAGTCTCGCAGCTGTGGCCACCGTCCCCTTCCATGTGACCCCCCCTGCTTTATTACATATGTAAGAAATAAAAACATTAAAAAACTGAGGTCATCTTGGGAAATTATTATTCTGTTTTTAATACAGATCCGAAACGCCAGTTATCTTTTCTTTTAACGTTTTCTGGGACCCATCACTCATCTCGCCTCTTATCACCTTCCCAGTTTTTTAACTCCTGGTATTATATAATGAAGGGCTCAAAAAAAGTAATCTACAATATATAAATCAAATTTTCTCTTTGACTTTTGCCATCTAGTTCCAACAATAGACCTATATATATATATATATATATATATATATTTATATATAAATGCTGTACAAGCTGGTCAGAGTTTATCAAACTCTGTCCCACAATGAAACGTAGGTCTTCACCTCTCCTGCATGCGTTCACACGGCAAAGATAACTTTACGAATTTATTTCAATGTGCTAATTATACAATTAACAGTTCCGGCATGTATTATCTTGGCATACAGAAAGCTACTGCCCCGTGTTTAACAAGTCCTCACCTTAACTAACTCAAATTACCCTTTTCAGTGTTGATATCTGATGCAGAATTACAGCGATTATCCACTTCATGAATATTGCTTCATCACCTTTTAGGTGCTGCAGGTCATTTTGGAGGATAACACTATTCTCATTTCTTTTAAGCATTTGAAAATAGGACCTTGGGTCGCTTGTTGTTTAACAGTCTTTCTGACGTTTCCAGATAATGTTTCTGAGAACATGTCCATCTATCCATCTATCATCCAATAGTTCATCATGGATCACAGAGGGGCCTGGAGTCTTCCCTGCAAGGCTGGGGGCCACCCTGCATGGCATCGCAGTCCATTGGATGACTTTGAAAACAGGATAACAAATTGGAACATAAGTGCACCGTATCATTAAGAAAAAGCTTGTAAATCCAAGGGTATAGCTTTAGAAAAGACACTGCTATTCACTGCAGAATGAAAATTAATTTCTGTCATACCTGTTCACACTTTCATAAAATATGAAGACACACTTGTGAGATACAGGGTGAAATACTGTGACATTATCTCCAGTCCAGATGGCAAACAGACTCACATATTATGTGACTGGGTAGCGGACAGGACTTTTATTGGGGGAATTAGCATCCTAATAGCGTACAATCCGGATCAAGTGAACTGGAACCTGGAAATGAGTGGTCTAGGAATAAAAATAAAAAATTGCATGCAAGATAAGCGACAGCAAGATCTATGGGCAGTTTGTTTCATGCTGTTGCATCAGGGTACAAATTATTGGGAGCCAAACAAAATTGACTGGCAGCACTTTATAAATATTGTAGAAGAATGAGGGATAGATCTAACCAATCAGCAAGCAGAACCTGGGTCACCTGACTCTCCCCTCTGAGATGACTGCAAGCCACGCCCCTTCCCTGGCAGATTGATTTATGTTTCATTTGAAAATTAAATCCGCCATTGATTTTTAAGACTATCTTATGTACTAAAATTCAGCCCTTGCTCCTGTTTAAAACAGCCTCCTGTCAAGACCTCAAGTGTTTTCATTCGTGAAGGATGCATCTAAGACACAGTGATCTCAGATGAGTCCTCATCTCCATGCTGACACATTTGTGACAGAATATCAAGGGGGAAATATCTGAAACAAGTTGTTTGATAACTTCCACAGCGAATGTTGTTCTGTCATTGTTTTAGTTCAAAACTTTACACCCTTCCTAATTAGCTCAAGAAACGCACAATTAGGGCTGGATTTAAAACTTTTTTTTTTATTATTTCTGTTGCAAATACAATGATAAGAAGGAATTAGATATATACTGAAACTGTCCGTAAATTTTCTCTGCTTGGGATGGGGGGCTTCTAACTGATCTGTTATATTCACGTTTTGTTTTTTCATCTTTTTTTCTCTTTGGAACTTGGAAAGCAGAGTGGGATAACGGTCCATTAGCACTAACATCTACAGGCCTGGAGGAGTTATGGTTGGGTCCGGCCCAAATTAGCTAGAGGTTAACGGGCCGGCTCCTCCTTGTTTTGTTCCTCGCACAAAGCTTGATTGATGTTGCGGCCGACACTGTCATTTACTGAGACCACTGCGATCCCCCCGGCCCAGGACAGCAGTGAAGGTGGGAACTGCAATACTAGGTTTGTTTTTATAGAAGTGCAGACTGATCAAGGGAGAAGCCAGTGAAGTAGTCAGGCTTAGAAGGTTAGCTTGTCATTTCTGCACTCAGTTCAGACCTGCTCTTCATCAGAGGTGGAAAGTTCAGGTCCAGGAAGTAAAAATCCGAACCAAGTTTTTTTTTCAACCAAATACAACAAAAAAAGTCGGTCACGGAGTGCTCAACTGGTTGGTTGGAATAAAATCTTGGTCTGGATTTTTACTTTCTGGACCTGATCTTTCCACCTCTGGTTTTCATGACCCTACCCTGTGCACTTACTGGCCAAAGAGGTTCTTTTTTTTGCTTTATTATCTGGTTTTGAATAGAATAGACCTTTTTGTATGAATGCTTTAATATACTGACAGTTTGTTTCCTTTTGTGTTATGGAAATGCTGGGTAACAATTCAGGTTTCTGTGAGTTATGTGAGTGCATATTACTTATTTATCTGATCTTTTATTACCTTATTTTACATATAAATAAGTGATCCATTGAGTGAACATAATCGGAGCTGTTCAGAGTCTTATTGACTTGTGGAGTTTCCTACATTTCAGCCGCTATTGGTCCACATCAGTCCATCTGGGGTAGTTTAAGAGCATGTGCACAAAAAGGCAACCAATCACCTTTAGTGTTCAACTGTGATTAATAGTATGTCTTGGGAAGTCCCTCATCTCCTTTCAGTGATGGTCTTCAAAAAAAAAGTGTATACGTATGCATGTCAAAATGACTTAATAAAGTGCAGTTGTGCACAAGCCTCTGACAATTATCACAACAGGCTGTTTATGGGTACAGGAACAACGACAGGCACCTTGCCAGCTCCGATCATTAAATGATTAGGGAAAAAACAGGCCCTCATTATACCCCATATATCAGATTTATTTAACAGTAGAAAGCAAAAGAAAAACTGTGGATAACTACATAACATCCTCCTTCATTTCCATCAGTGGCTGCTGGTTACTTCACTGACAAGGGATCCTGTACAACCCGCACTTGATTCAGTTTTTCATCACTGCTGCTTTTGAGGGGGACATTGTACCTAGTTGTTATTTCCTAGATGCCATTTCTCTCACAGTAACCATGGAAAAACGGTGCCTGGAGACAACATGGTTATGGAAATCTCGTAAAATGGATAATACGTCTTGATGTGCCATGATTACAAGGGAAGGTGGTTTATGAAGTATTTGCAAATGTATTTCTGATTAAACCTGCAACGTATGCATAATCCCAGGTAATGGAAGCAGCAGTGCATCTGAGACAGGTGTTTAGCAGGTTTTCGGGCATGTACAGGTACACAGTGCACATGTTTGATATTTATACCACTGGGCAGGGAGATTTCTGAGTTTAAGCAACGAACACATTATTCTGCCTGTCCATCAGCGCACCTGTAAACAAAAAAATACGAAACACAAATGCAAATTAAGGTGCTTAATAAGACAATACAACTGTGACAAATATATAAACACGTTGCAGTGTAAATTGTGAGTACTGCAGAGGATTGGATGAGCAGCGGATTGCGAGGAGGATGCAAGTGAACGGTTAGAATTGCAGAAAGATGATGACAGAATTGTGGGACAGAAGGTCCTGCACTGCTTCGGAAGGCTGAAGACGACACCTTCTAGAACCAGGAAGTTTAAGTCCCAGAAACCGTAATCGAGGCCCTTTAACCTGGATGGCACAGATTTTAAGTTCTTTAGATCAAAGTGTCAAATAAACGCAGATGCTTGACAGTCAACAAATGTCACTCCATGAAATAAATCGATTTCTTGCATTAACTGTCTTTGACTGGGATCTTACTGCATTGACAGTTGTCTTTAACTCTGCTTGAACCCAGTAAAAACCTTTCAGCATTATGTGCAATAGATTGGCTGACTAGCATGAAATTGCTTGAAGATATTGCTGTTTATTATGCTGATTTATTATTGTTTAATGCTGCTTATTATTTATTGAGGATTATTTATTCATAATAATCCTTAAGATAATTAATAATTTATGTAACATTATAATTCGTGAATAATTCATTCGAAACACCAGGCAAATGACTGATCCCTTGCTATGATTTGCCGATATGAAGTTTCTGTATAAACGTGTCGTTCCTACAAACCTGGAGACTCAGAGTCTGCTGAAAAATACCCAGCATGCAGGAGCAGCCTGAAGAAGCCAGGCGACACTTTGGCCTGAACACAAACTGCTTTTTTTTGCTGTTTCCTCCTTACTAGATGTGAGGGGAGGGGCGCTGGGGGGGGGGGGTGTCATGCCCGAGGGTTAAGCCATTCCAGGGAATTTTATATTTG
>JAODJU010000025.1:16941332-16955484 GCA_026776725.1 Gnathonemus echidnorhynchus | reverse complement strand
ATAAAATGGAACATTCTCATATTTTTAATATATTAAACCTGACTGCCTTTTCTACAACAACTTTAAACCTGTACTTTTTTCTTTCTTGCACTTAAAAAGATGATGAGAATTCTGTTTATTTTTTATGTGGGTCCTTAATATGAAGTCCTGTTTTGAATACATGATTTGGAATATAACTTGACCTGACACTGAGAAATCACTGAGGTTACAAAAAAGGCATAGTTTTCATATTCCCGGTTGTGCATATCTTTGACTCATCTTTTAATAAACTATTACATACCACCGTGACCCCTGTTCCTTCCAGTTTGTATGCACCGAAATGCAACGTGTTTACTCCAAGTGGATGTTTAGCTCGTGCTTGGTGTGCGATCGTCCTACTTTAAGCTTGCCCATTAATGCCGCCCTCGCCGGTTCTCAGGTGTTGTGTGTCATGCCTGGTCTCTCAGATTTTTTCCCCCCTTTGCGATGAGCTTTGGTAGATGCAAAGCCGGAGGTGGGTGTGGATGTCTCGCCGCATGCTTGGCGCAGGAGGAGAGCGGAGGGGGGCGGGTGCGCGAGGGATTTGGGGATCTCGGGGCCAGTAGTGAGCGAGTGTGCAAGCTCAGCACTTCTGCATTCACGCCAAACTGTCGTCCTTCCATCCCTCGCACGCATAAGGTAATTAGGGGTTAATATGCATCATCCGCCCTCTCTGCCGATTGCTTTCCAGCTGATTTTAGAGCAAACTGGGTCTGATCTTGTAATGCAGCTTGTTGGAAACCTGCTATCTGAATCGTTCAGCTGTTGGGTCCCGGCGAGCGCTATGCTGACGCAATGCCTTCTGGGAAAGCGAGTCGCTGGTGATGTAATGTGATTTCTACTTACAGACGGTGCAGGTAGTATACTGAGAGTCATATTGTCATTTCTTTCAGAATGCTGCGGTTCGGAAGATTGTCGACTGAATTCATAAACGGCACAGATTTTTATGTGTTTTAATTACCATAAATAATTACACACCGATATGTTGTTTCTGCCTCCCTGGTAGCAACAAAGCAAAGTAACCCAGTTATTTCGTTTAACTCCCACGTGTTTTGGTCCGCTGTCTTTCCACAGTGGAGCAAAATTTCGTACGATTGCTGTTATAATACACAATTTCCCAAGACCAGCCAATTAGGGTGAGGGTATTGATTTTTGTATTTTAAAAGAATTTCAATTCTTTTTAGCATGGATGCAGTCAGTTTTCTGCACCCATACTAAAATACCGGTAATGCAGATATTTCCACCGCTTTGACTGCGTCGCTCATGCGTATTAAAGGATGTCCCAATCAGGGCTGTCCCGTCAAGTGTGAAACATATGTGAACTGGGTAAATATATCATTCTGTAAACCATTTTCTACAAACTTGGAAATCCTAACTACAGCATCTCTCACTTTTTTAAAAAAATAAATAAATATTGTTCAGACTTAAAATGTGTATACATACAAAGGGAACATGCACATGTGAAATGCAAAGACTTGATCGATAAAATAATACATTTTTAAATGTTTCATATCCCGATTGCCTTTCATACTATGCACCTCGCAATATATGGAATATCGTATTACTTCGTCATACTTCGTCAATCGCATTACTTCGTCATGAAATAGAACTGAAGACGGTGGCAGGCGCAAATCATTTTTTTAATTTTTAAAACTTTTTTTTGACTGACCACAGCTTGCTGCAAAGCACTACAATTTCATGGTGGACATTTTCTCCGCATGATCGTATTGGTTTAGCTTTCCCATTAAGTCAGTTTAGCAAAACTGTAATAAAACATTTATCTGGCTATTACTTTACCTGACCTATTGGTCGGAGCTGCTAATGGATTCTGGGTAATTCCCAGCAGAGCCCACGCATTGATTTTGTGTTCTTCTGAAATGTCTGGTTGGAGCTGGTTGTACTGTTGGTGGATGATAAAATGAAATTACTGACCTAGTAAGGCCTCTTTCTGTGTTCCGTCTTCTTTAAACAAATTAATGGAAATCCACGAGAAACAGGAGTCACTGAGGTAGGCACCCACAACAGGGGAAACCAGGCACGTCTGAGATGGAGGGAAATGTAATTATTTGGACATTTTAGTAATTTATATACACTGGAAATGAGCCTGAATGGCGGCTTACCTCTCCAGAGCTGTGGGTTTGAGTTCCACCCTCAGCTGGGTATGTGTGGAGTTTGCATCTTCTAACCATGAGTAGCTCAGGAGATTAGGCACCAGAAGGTCATGAGTTTAAATCCCATGGCCAGCAGAGTAATTATATAACCATTGGGCCCTAGAGCAAGGTCCTTAACCCCATCTGCTCTGGGGGTTCTGGGTGACCCCGTTCATTGACCCCAAGCCTTCCAAACCAGCATCTGCTATATAAATGAATGCAAATGTGTCCATGCAGACTGGCATCTCATGCAGGGTAGACCTAATGCCGTCTGTTTCATGGGATCTGCAGCAGGCTTCCTGTGATCCTGTACTGGACCTGGGATCTAGCCTTAGGACCCGCATTATGCCTTGGTCAGTAAGTCACGAGCCAAATTCAGGACAAAGGTGATTCTCAGATTCATTATAGCTCCTTAATCCCAGTGCCTTACCATCTGAAAGCACAGTGCCCCGATCACGCAATTATCTCAGCTAACATCCCCATTTAATTTGTTTCCTCTTCTTAATCAGACCGAGATAGCGAAGAGCATTACATCACAGGTTGCTGTGGTTCTTTAAAGCGCCCCCCCCCCCCCCCCCCCCCCCCCACTGAGATGAAGGGGCGTGCCTTGCCCCATGGGCAACATGTCAGGGAACAGCAATGTACGGCTGCAGCTGAGAAGCTTGATAACAGACGCCTTTTTGCCTCTCAGTAGCCTGTGCAAATTGTCAGACCAGTGTTCGTGGAGAGATGCACATTTTTTTTTCTTTTGCTGAAGTATTTAGAGAAATTTGGGGAAATTTGTGTCAAGGGTGTCAAACAGTCCCCTACTGTTAAATACAGTTTAGTATGATTGTTTTGTATCACTTAGTCCAAACTATGCTAACGATGCTACGGACTGTAGCGTCTCCTTTGTCTTTGTACAAATTTATAAACACCTATCTGTCTTCTAGGCCTTTATTGAAATCCCAGATGAGTTTGAGTCAGTCTAGGTCACTGTGTAGTCGCTGGTCTTACTCGTTGATTATTTTGTAAACATTCTGAGTTAAAGCATAACCTTAGTCACCTTTCTGCATTTAAATTAGCTAATGCATGTGCCGAATTTACAAAACTGGCAAAAGAGCCCACCAGTTTAAGTTTTCACTGATGATTTGTGCCGTGCACAGATACTGTTAAAATAATCGCTGCCGTTTTTTCCCATCTAAACGTGTTTGTTGTGCTACTGTAAACCTGCAGTTTCCTTTTGGGCTTAAAATCAGTATCTAACTGTCTGTCTGTGTCTCTGTCTGCCTGTGTCTGTGTATTTGTCTGACTGTCTGTGTATCTATCAGTCTGTCTGTCTATCTGTACTTGGTAACACAGCAGAGTGACAGCATTTTGCTGCAACAGAGCCTGAGTGTGTGTCCGTTCTTAAGAAAAACAAATCCCTGGTGGAGAGTGTCTGTCAGCGCATGTCAGCGGCACAGTTGGACCCTGTGTCAGCCCACCCTGACCTGGGGCCATTCCCCATGCGTCTCCTTGCCCGGCGGACAGCCGAGATGGAGGCGCCATCTGTCCCGGTGAGATCAACATCTCTGCACTTCCGTGAAGAGGGATTAGAAAAAACGCACCCAGACCAGGGTTTAATTCCCTCATTGGGTTTCAGCACCTCGCCACGAGGAGGGGGACACTGCTCTGGAGTGACCGCGGGTCACGGCCGATGTTAACCGCCGACTCGCGAAAACGACGCACTGGGATCTGCTCACAGGTCTACACTGAAGTACGCGATGCTGGCCACAGCGTCCCTTTACGACTTCATCACCGATCTACTGCGTGGCCTCTGTGGACCCAGCAGGCCGCAGAGGCCTTTAAAGGAGCCTTGAGAAGCGCACATAAATGCTGTCATTGTAACGGCAGGCTGGCTGTCTTGGCGGGGTCTTTGTTATTCGCAAGGCTCCAGTGACGGGTCAGTCCCTGCTCCAGGACTCCATGGCTAATAGCCGGAACAATGGCACTGCTGAGGGTCACTGTATTGTTGATGGAAATAGGCAGCTATTTAAATATCCATAGACTTAGCCAGGAGATGCTGTTGCCCCTTCCCCCCCCCCCCCCCCATAATTAAAATAAGCCCCCACTCACACATTTTTTACAGAATAGTGATTGGTTTTAGAAATGGTGAAGGGGGGGGCAGGTGTGTTAATTTGCCAATCCAATACGGATGAGGCCTAAGGATAATTTATGTCACTTAACACCCAGGCCTCACTTAACACGCCAGACTTGGGCCCCTGGGCAGCCATACAGGCCCGGTTCTTACCCTCCTGAGTCCTGGACTTGAAAACCTTTTTTTCTTTTATTATTATTTTCTTAATATATAATTTCCTGACACAGGCAGCTATATTGACTTCTTACCTGACACTGCTTCTGAACAACTGACTGTTAAAGAATGGAGAACGCTTCTCATAAAGACTTGTTTGGCTTTCGTTATCCGTATTTGAAGGCCGGAACTTTGTTTGACAACATTGTGTGATTATTTTACAACTTTATCTCTCCCGTTCCATGTTCTGACACAGTGATTTATCCATTTAAAATATATTTTCATGCTATTTGTATATATAGGAATATAAGTATTAGAATATATGCGGTAATCTTAACCAAAATAGTATGTCATATAATGTTAAGTAACACCACCAGAGTCTTATTGTAGATAATGAATGCAGGTTCTCGAGTGCATTTTTTTTTACCTATATGTCTGAACTAAAAGTGTAAATGTACAGTCAAGTATTTAAAGTAAAGATAATTCCACTTTTGATATAGTAACATTTAAATATTTGTTCTGTTACGTTTGTGAGAGGAACACTGATCCAGAGGCATTTAACATTTATACTTCTTGTTCTTGTGGGGGGGGGGGGGGTTCTTTCCGATCACTTCCTGTAGAGGACGTCACTGAATTGACTCACAGCATTATCAAGCAGCTTCTGTGTTTAGCCAGCAAAGTGTTTTTTTTTTGTTTTGCAAACTATTTGCGAGTGACAGTAAGACAGGCCCTGAGGAATCGGCCTCTTTCCTGTGTTACGGCCTTTTTCTTAATTAGATATGGACGAGACTTTTCCAATGTAAAGAGCCACCATCGGGGGCTCAATCTTTTGCAAAAGATGTGTTTCTCACTCCTGGCCTGGGGTGGGGGGGGGGTGGTGGTTTTACGGGGTGCAATTTAGGCAGGCAGGCAGTGGCCGCCTATTGATATTCATTCGTAATCCAATACTGTGCTGTGCCCCTCTTTTCCCATTGTGAGCTGCCTATCCCATCCTTTTTCCTCCAATTCACGGGTCCCCTGCTTACCCCCATCAGGGTGACCCCTCCCCCCACCACAACCCCCGCCAAGCTCCATCAGCCTGATCCGTAAGTGGCGCTCTGCCTCGGTAAATAATTAGCGTGCTGAAAATCCCCAAGGCCCTTCCCAGGAAGCCGCGGACCCTACAAGGGTTAATTTTTCGTGAATGTATTGCTGCCATTTTTTTGAAGGACTCCAGACTGCCCTCAAATGTCCCTCTCTGAACAATGTCCCTTTTCAGTTTAACATTGAATATGTTTGAACACAAGAGGCCAGAGACCGCCGGATAGCGTTACCCCCGTGTACTCGTGCAAAAAGGTCGCCAGCTGGTTTCGTGATTTCAGGCAGATCCAGACTGCACATGGCACCCCCCCAGATTTGTTCCACCACGCTTTTTATAGGGGGAAGAAAGAATAGGCAAATGCTGGGTAATTGTTGGTAAATTCTGCAGCCCTTTCTTCCCGAGATGTTTAATTAAGATAATTTGCGAGGCGCCGTTTGCAAGGAAATGGTAACATTGAGATTCCACTCACAGGAGAATTTGTCAGTCCCTCGGAGGGGGGGCGGGTGTTGATTTTGCTCTCCTTTTGTTGTGAAAACACCACCATTGTCACACTTTTTATTTCGCAGTGCCCAGAAGTGCAGTCCGACCAAATGGAGACTTTTCCTTATCAGTGTGGCTGAATGCCGGCCAGGCCTCGGGGGTCGTATTTCAGGCGAGCCCCTGGCTGCAGACTCGGCCTTTTGCAGCGCTTGAAATTGCTCCTTATGCTGTCTAAGCGGCTGTCAGTTCCCCCCGCAACCCCTTCCCCCATCTGCTGTTATAAAGTGAGAGGGAAACCTGGTCTCCCTTTAGCAGTTGGAGCCATTCAGAGTTCAAAATAGTCATTGTTCTTTGGCGAATAAGCTTTAATCCACGCTAACGCTAATGCTCATAACCACAAACCCATAAGCTACAATTGGAGCTATTAAGGGTCATATAAACTGGTACATGGTGCAACTCACTGCACCCCTTATTGGAAAACGTACGACGTTTGTTTCTCTGTTAGCTAAAGGCTTGATATCGGCAGCAAACATTTCCCATCGCTGGCATTTCCAGGAATTCACTGCACAGTCAGGAGTCTCGCCTGTCTCCGCCGCGCTGGATCATTTTTTAGGTTCTCAAGTTGCTGGCACAATCTGCACTTTAGAGACGGGAGAATGACACTAAGCGGGAAAAGGCCCCCGCCGGCCTGCCTTCCAGTGGCGTGACTCTGCTGGTTCTGGATGTCTGCGATGGGATGGGTTTGCGGTGTCTATCACCTGAGACCTGGAATTTACCTGTCTGTTGTTTATGTGCTTTTCATTAGTGACCGCAGTCACGTCAAGCTGGCTGCACTTTATTGTCATACTTTCCATATACAGGTATAAAGTGGCACAGAATAACATTCCCCAGGACTGCGGTGTGATGTGTGTCTATGGACAACGAGATAACAAGGAAAAGGAAAATAGTGACCAGTGCCGGTTTTCTCTGGAGTACGTGGAGGAGAGGTCTATTAACATGTTTGCCCCCCCAATGGTGTAGCTTGTAACTGGGGCGGGGACAAGGGGTGCTTTGGCAATGATTAAATTTACCCAGCTAAATATACCAGGTAGCGAGCGTGGCTGGTGACAATAAAATATTCGGGTGGTGAATCAGTCACAAGGTCCGGATTACATTTTTTTTGGTCCGGCCATGAAAGTTTGTGTCCCATATTGGTTCAAAATGGGGCAATTTTATAAAATATGAGGTGGGTGGCAGCTCTAGGTTTAAAATTCTGTTATACACGATTACTTGAGCCCCCTTGTAGCAGAGGCCCCTGGGCTCCAGCCTGGGTAAACCTGTCCGTTAAATGGCACCTGGGACGGGGGTTAGGGGGGCAGCTGGTTCTCAGGTCCTGTTTTATTTACATGCAACCTTCCTTCCAGCAAAATTATATATTAAACATTATTTAAAGAGTTTTTTCCCATGGTCTAATGTGCATGAGTCAAATAGCCACCTAAATGAAGCAAAAGTCAGACCCCTCGCTTTTTACGTTTGACCCTCGGTGTGATTCCAGTAGACACAGGTGCGTGCGTAGACCGTCCTTTTCCTGGCCTCGCCGACGGGGGGGCTGCGGGCCTTTCTGGAAACAGTGGTGGAGAGCAGGCCACAACTATGATGAACGCACGTCGCACCGCAAGGTATCTCAAAGGAAGCCGCCCACACCGCCCCCCGGTGACCTCAGCACGACTTAAAGGCCATGGTTTAGATTCAAGGTTCAAGAGCTTTATTTGTCACATACACAATTGCACACATACAAACATGTAGTGAAATGCAACCCTGGTGCATAATAAGAGAATAAGAACATGGAAAAAGAGAGGAGGATATAAAATATAAAGATAATATAAAATAAAAAATATATGAGATATATTCATCTGTACATAATCTATACATAAGTGATATGGTCAAAGTGATTGTGCTGTATAATATAAGTGTAACATGCAAGAAACCTGAGAAATGTACCGACGATTTAGACAGTATGAACTGAATGTAAACAGTGCTCATGGGATTATGGGCACTCGTACTTAGTGTGCACAGAGTGTGCGACAAGCTATGGTTTAACGTCTGGTTTAACATCATGAAGTGAGCAGGGGCAGGTCGTGGTCTCGATGCCGGGACGGTGCACCAACCAACGACAACAACGCAAGCAAGAAAGTTCCATTCGGCCACAGGTAGCTTAATTACTGAAGCCTTTGAAATTTCATCATTAGATGGGATAATCTGGTCATTAACTACGCTGTATCGTTGTCATGAAAATCCTTCAGCTAGCTAATAATCCTGTTGAAGACGGCCTTCATACAGAAGCTGTTTTTAGCTTGTCCATTAAAAAAAAATCAGTTTTGGCTGCGTAATTGTCGCACGTTTAAAGCAATTTGGCCAGTGGCGACAGAAACTTGCTTACCGCTGAAAAGTTAATGACTAAGAAAAGGAATACTATACATGAACCTCTTAAAAGTCACGTCTGACAGAGTTCTGGCTCACCCGACACGCATGTACTGTAGAGTTCATCCCTTCAGATTTGACATATTTCCCCCCCCTCATTGCTTTTTTTCGTTACAAAATTGGGTCATTACTTGAGGAATGCAACGGTAATTGTGGGACTTTTACTGGGCACAATAGGCCGTCTCTGACTCTGCAGACACAACGACAATCTTCTGTAGAAGTCTGCTAATCGGTGCACAGTGACCTCACTCGTGCCGTTAATGGTCCATCACTTACGCAAGAAATGAAAAATCAACGTGGCTTTTGGGTTCTCGTCCTTAATGCTGTAGCTGCAGCAAGTTCTATTTATCATTTTATTGAAATACCTTTTTTTCAGTAGTGCAGTATCAGTATTTTATTATTATTTTATAAATACTGGTATTTTATTACAAGATAAAGTGTCACAGTGGAATTATATTAAAAAACATAGCTAAAAATATAAAAAATATTAAAATAGCTTCAGTAACTAGTGTTGCAAAAGAGTTTAATGTTTTAAATGCCCTTGCGTGAATTTATATTATTGAAAAAATATAGTTTTACTTTTAAAAATGCAGTAACCAATTTGTTCAAGTTCTTGATTGAATTAAATATAATTTGTTGTAAAGTCTGACAGTTGATAATTGCTGGAGAATTCATCGTGGCGTTTATGGACTAATAGTCGTTACATATCATTATAATGTAAATTGTCTGTATTTTTTTCTCAATCGTGATTCCTGAGACTCTCAGCTGGCCTTTGAGTAACCGCCTTCTTAATTTCCACACAGATAAGTTGGAATAGTTTGACATTTCAAGACACTGTCTTAGTGTCTTAATGGACACATGTGCTTAGAGGGTCATTCCACATACAGGAGACTGCAGTTGATTGACATAGTAGCCCAAGTGATGTTTTATTTACTTTGCGAGGGCAATTATGGATACTTTGATGAGTTACTATATGTTCTGGTCACTTCGCCAAATTAGCATTTCACATGTAAAGTCAGCAAATGTCTGATTAAGAGACAGTTAGCGGTAATTGGATAATTGATTAACAGGTAGGCGCTGGCTTAGATCTGTCAATATCAACATTTGAAATATGGAGTACAGTGACCCCTCCTTAGAGCAGGTCGACTACAATAGGTCAAAGAAAATAATTTAAGGGGAAAAAAATCTGGTTTTAGTGTAAAAATAAACATGATGTAATATAAATTAGATTTCCTTCATGCAATTGAGCTTCCTGGTTGTAAGCCAATCAAAATGCAGCACACGACGAAAGTGGAAATCAACTAATTAAATGCAGAAATGAAAGAAAAGCAAGAAGTGCAAGAACTTTTACTACAAATGCACTGTTCAAAAATCATTTTGGCCAAATTGACGCTGCCATATATATGTATGCCACTCCTAATCTTCATACGTACACCACGCTCAGTTAGCGGGACGTTGCTACGGTCTTTGAAGGGTGACCCAGAGGGCAGCGCAGATAGAGCCAAGCAGACCTGGAATATGGGGCGTGGGGGGGGGTCCATCTACAACAAAAGGCTGAAGTAATGTATCTGCCGTCATTAACGTGCCGACCATGCAATTAAACAATCGCAAATCAATAAGCATTTAAACCGTCTGTCCTGGTACTGAGCCCCACCGATGGATTTGAATACATGCTAATGGAGTAACTTGATTAACTGAGAAATCTTGCTAAGCCAAAGGGTAATTAGGCAGTCCAGTAGGATTACCTGACACATTCCAATAAATGTCATTCCTGTGCAGAATCGCCACTTTAAAGAATAGAGTAGGTAGTAATTCCACCGGGCACCAAAGTGAATTTATTCAATTTCGGATCATGTGCAGTTTGATTTTTGATGGATCTGTAATATGGGTTTGGTACCACCCCCCCCCAAAAAAAAACCATACCTGGGAAGAATGCAGGATGCAGGCCAGGCTCTCATAAGGAGTATCGAATGCGGGAGGCTTATGCATTAATTGCGTACGTGGAGTTTTATGGGGACGTAGTGATTGACACATTGGCCCGCAGTGTCTTGTCAGACGGGGGCTCTGATTACACAAGGAATCCCATTGAGGGGGTCATTAGACAATGAAATGAGCATAATCTGCCGGACCTCAATTACAGCGGGGGTAATTTTCCAGCCGGGGAGGACACTGGCCTCTTCAGGAAGGAGCTCAAGGCTTTCTGGGTGGGGCGGGCATGGGACAGGTGCGTCCCTTCAGTCGCATTTATGTCCGAAGGAATGATGTCGGGGGGGGGGGAGGATGGGGGGGCATGCAGCTTCATCTGATCACGCTTACTGTTCGATTAAGAGCAACCTGAGCAGCCTCCACATATGTGGCATGACTCATACTGGGGTGGGGGGCATGGTATCTGTGTCTAACCCCCGCCCACATCTTCCTGTGCTGGGAAGGGGTCTCCTCTGGTTATTCCACTTTACTCACACAGTCCAAAATCATGTGGTCATGAGTGTATGTGTGTGTGCCCTGCTAGCTAGTGGCATCCCGTCCTCTGCCTTGTTCCCAGTGCATTCTGGGATAGGCTCCACATTCACCACTGAGGACACCATAATGGCTTCGCGTTATGGAAGATATATGGAAGGATCACTCAGACAGATATACTTACAGCCTTCATTTGTATGTATTAGATTGCTAAATGTGATTTGTTTAAAAATAAATCAGTACAATAATAAACGTCGAGAGTTTTTTAAGCAGAGCCTGGAATCTGGTGAAATGTCTGAACTCTCTCTAAACCTCACCCGATTGGCCGAGCCGGGCTTCCATGTGATTTACAGGAGAAAGAGGGTGGAGGCCGTTAAAGTGGTGTAAATCGTGGCCTCTTAGCACAGGGTTGTGGGGGTTGAAGTGACAGCCCACCCACTCCCATCGCGGACAATCCCTGCGCTCCACAAATCAGGGAAGAGCGCTTTGATTCAGTAGGGAGTCAGACACCGTCTTATCACCTCCGTATGACACCCCCAGGGGCAATCCTTCTTGTTCCGCAACTCAGTGCTACTCCGACCTCCATCCGAGGGAAGGCGGAGTCTGGCCTGTGAACGTGCTTTCCGGAATCTTCTCACGAGCAGAGGGAGATGGAAGTCAGCGGGTGAAACGGCTCTTGATGGCGACCGAGACGTCTGGGGCGAGTTTGTCCTTCCCACGGATCAGCGAGCCCCAAATCCGGTTTCAGACGCACAGCTGAGTCTGCCTTTACAGCAGGGGGCGCCCTTCGCTCCTGGTGGCCTGGGCGAAGCCGGTGCAGTGGAACAGGTCCACATAACACCTGTTCCCGTCAAGCAGGAGTCCTGTGTCTCCCTCTTGGGGAACTCGCCTGATTGGTCTGAGCGACACAGCTGGACCTCAAGTTGCTTGACACCTTCTCGCCTTCCGCAGTGCCTCCTACATCCCGGCATCGGACCGGAGAAGGCCGACTTCGGACAGCTTCCTGCTGACTTCCCAGCAGATGGAGATGCCATGCAAATGAGCATCCGTGATGCACGGAGATGTGTGGCTGTTCGTGACGGTGGAGAAATCCGTTGGGGCCTGGGCTAAGCACCACTGCTCCATTCCGGAGAGTCAGGCCATGCCGGCATTCCACCTTCCCATTCCGGAATCCGGTAGCCGGCTGTACCTAAATGCTGGGGCGCAGTTGGGGCTTGGTACCCTGGGAGATTCAGGGGCCCCACAATATGTACAATTATGTAATGTAAGGGGGCCCAAGATAACATTTTGTCTGGGGTTCCAAAATGTCTCTGGCCTAGATTTATTTTTGATTAACTCATTTACTTTACGCTTTTATCCAAAGCGACTTACAGTCCGGGGAAGAGTTACAGTAAGTGTGTGCTCCCGGGGATTCGAACCCACACACCCATTATTAGCACAATTTAGTTGCTGAGCTACAGATTTATTCCACACATTAAGCATTGTGGTCGCTTGTGTGCTTCTTCAGCGCCTCCAGAAATACAGACAACAGTTATTCCTCTTAATGTAAAAAAAAAAATCAATATCAGCCTGAAATCCTTAGTAGACAATATTCAGATTTTCAGTGTTTTTTTCTGGGCCAATAACAGGTAAATTCTTCACCTTTTGATCGAGCAGGGACCACCTGTGTACAATTTAGTGTTTTTCTGAATAAAAGATGTTTATCCATTCAGTCTAATTGGTGCTAATATTCAGTCTATATTGAAAACGTTAGTGTTCATTCACATGTATAGATGTATATTGACTGCATGCGTGCACAGGTCACGTGTTCTATTCCGTTAAGGACATACACTTTGTTCGAGGTTTTATTGTACAGCTTTGGATATCTCGCACTTTGTCCCAGTGGAGTTCTAGCCTCTCTCAGAGGACAGGGAGGCCTTGTCGCAATCAAATACATAAGAGTTCATGTGGAATGTTCCAGGCCATCATTAGGCCTTGGTTCAAGCTAAACAGGACCCCGGCACTCTCAACCCGTCATCCGTACAACGCTAAACCATCTTCCAGTCACCCAATCAGTGTCTGCCGACGCGTTTGTGCTGTGGTGGTATCGTAAACACCAAGAGGCAAAAAGGTACTGGAGTACTTTTGTCATTTTTTAAAATGATGAATGTGATTTGTGACAAACGAAGACCGGTGCTCTGCTCATCTGTGACAAATATCCATAGCTCCCTGTTGTTTATTTATAAATTTTTTTGGAAGAATCTCATTTTCATAACCATGCCCTGCCCAGCAGTCACACTTGTGTGCCAAAGTATTAACGAAACGCCAGCTCTATTAATTAATGACTGCTGAAAAGGGGGAAAATAAAGGAAGAGGGGGAAAAAAACAGAGAATGCAGACATCGCATTCATAGCTGCGGCGTCCCAGCCAGCCCCGAGACGCAATGGATATAATCATATGCAAATGGAAACAATTTACATGCATTTCAAGTCATCGGTTACTGTGCCCCGCCCCCCCCCCCCCCAACGCCATGCATCCCCCATGCCCTTAAAAATATGATATTCATGGACTAACCCCCATCTCATTCATCTCACCATGTTTGACGGGGCGGGGGGGGGGTGTGACCAGTCTTGGCCCACAGACCAAATCCCATACATACAGCACTGGAGCATTAAAGGAACTCCCTTCCATGCATCAGAATCTGCGCAAATTTTCTCTGTTTTGTTTCAGTTGCATTTCTTAAGATCGTTACGATATGCTGCTTCGGGACGCTTCCACTTTACAAAATATCTTCACCGCAAGTGCTAGCTTAATTACCGTCACCTAAATTCAGTAATCGCTCGTATGTTTAACTTGAGGCTAAATGTCGTTTTACGTGGTGCCCCTCATTAATCGGATGGATAAACTTGTAATTTTTCTACCCTTATCATCCACACATTCACTTTGTGTATATCAGTTGGACTGCATATGACTGTTATCTTGTCTGTACTATTTATCTGTCCACAGTATGTATGTTAGCCACTAGCGACAGGAGATGAATTCGCTGCGTGAAATTATTTCGCCAATAAACCTGATTCTGATTCGTCAGTTTTTTCGACAGGTTTCCATTCAAACCTTACAGAATTGTTTTTTTTTTCCCCCAAAAAATCAGCAGATGGGTCTGGGCAGTTAACAGGGTTACAGAGGAAGTGGGGGTTGGTTGGGCAGGGTCAGGGAGGGGGGCGGGTGGTTGGCGGGGGAACTACGTGGGGGTGG
>JAODJU010000025.1:16930234-16941232 GCA_026776725.1 Gnathonemus echidnorhynchus | reverse complement strand
GTGGGGGTTGGGGGCTCCCAAAGAAAAGAATGAAATTGCAAACCCAAGGTTCCAGATTCAACCTGTTATTATTTTTGACACAAGCCATTTACAATAGCGCTGAAGGTGGCAATGGAAAATGTAATATCGATTGTGTGCCCCAAGGGATTAACTCTCTGGACTCCTCCGTTTCACGTGCCGCTCCTGTTTCTGCTCCTTTCTGTTCCCTTTTTCTTGGGCCCCACTATTTTATAGACATTTTACTGTCGATTAGTTGTTTATTCCTGCCTGTTCTGAGTGGGCGAGGAAGAGGAGACATTTCAGTATGAAGTGTGAGGTAGAAAATGACAGGAGTGGAAGTTCACTAATGAAAGATTAGCAAGCTTGGCCAGGGTGGAGGTGTGGGGGGGGGGGTGGTTGGAGAGAAAATATATTATTTGAAATGTTGCCTTTTTAAAAGTGGGAAAGGGACATTTGCTGGTGTGAATTGGCATGTGGGGAACTGGGGAGTGTGTGTGTGTGTGTATTACATTGTGGGGATCAGACTGTTATTGTGATGTTGTGGGGACCATCTTTTCAGTCCCCACGAGGGTAAATTCAATTTTATAAAAATCTGTGACTGCAATTGAAAAACTAAAAATGCCAAAAGGCTTGTATTTTGTTTGGCTACTTATGGTTAAGGTTTGGGTTGGGTAGGGGTTAAGCATGGCGTTGCTGGAATTAGGGTTTTTTAATGGACGGTCCCCACAAATATATGGATACACTTTTTTGTGTGTGTGTGTATGTGTGAGTGTGTGTGAGATAGAGAGAGAGAGTGACAGACCAATTCTTAAAAGGTTACTCCTAGATTTAAGGTGAAAGTTGCTGTTGGGGGTGGAGGTTCGGGGGGGTGTCCACTTGTCAGATTTTCTCTCCCCGCTTGTAGTGAAGAAGAACCGCCAGACGGAAAGCAAACACATTAAAAAGGTGCTTCAAAGGCACGTGGGAGCAAATTGTGCAATTTGGTGTGTGGGGGGGGGGGTGGACGTGTGAGCCTACAGTTTTTAGTAGGTTATCAGGCCACACTTTGATTGGTCAAGAGGCGGATTTCCCACCTACCCCAGGCCCGCAGCTGTGTCTTTGCAGCTCCCCACACTCCGAGTCATTAGTGAGGGGCCACTAAATAAGCCAGGGGGGGCTGGGCTACACCCACGTGTGAAAAGATAAGATTTAGTCTAGATATTTTATTGCTTCTATGTTGGATGTTTGTCAGAGGTGTGAATGATGAGCAGATGCTTTTTCTAGTTTTACAATTTTAAAAAAAAAAATAATAATAATAAAAACATATCTTTACTTATCGCAAAGAGCATGTGGCCCCAGATAAATGACACTTCCTGGTAGCTATGTGGGGCCTGGTCCTGCCCACGTATCCTTACATGGTGAGATGAAAATAAAGAATCATGACTCTTTGGACTGAGTCGGCCTTTTCGGATTGATGAGCCTCCCATTCAAGTCACTGTGAGTGGCCTGATTTGGAAGCTAAGCCTAAATGAGAAGAGGGGTCTTTTAAGGAAAACTTACTTTATCAAATGCAGTTTTGGTGGTTTAGTGATGTTTCTGTGCAGCTGTGTGTGAGGGTGTGCATCCCTTAGAGGTTGAACCCCTGCCTCATATCCTGGACTTTCACCTTGGGGACCTATAGACAGTCCATGTTTTTGCTCCTTCCCAACTGGGAGGGAGTGAAAATGCGGACTGTCTCTCTGGGAGCATGGAGCGAGCAAAAACATGGACCGTCTGTAGGTCCCTGAAGACTGGATTGGGGAACAATGTTTTTAATGAAGTTTTTATGGTCAACCATTATGCCTAAATACAAGCATGTGACCAATGACATCAGTGTACTAAATAACTGGCCCGTTTGGTTTCATCCATACCTGTTTCTCCTGTGCCGGGTTCCACAAACAAATACATAAGCCAGAAAACGGCTGGCCCTTGTAGTATAGCGTTCCCTGCTGGCAGCAAAGAAGACGGCGGCTACAGTTTTCATGGGTTTCATCCGGAGCTAATTCCACCAGGGAGTGGGGGAGCTGGGTTACCTGCCGACAGCACTGTGGGTGGGGGGCACGCGGTCCACGGCCAGACGGCAGCACAAAAGCAGGCGGCGGGCGGATTGGGCACGCTGCCAGGCCGGGCGCTCAGGACTCTCTGCGGCGGCCTGGCGATTCTTTGTTTGTTGTTGTCGGCAGGAAAGACGTACCATGACATTAGGGGGACTGCTCTGCTGAATTCTGGGAGATGTGAACCAGGACTTGGTGATTCTGCCTCTGAGGCGTGGCTAGGGATTTAAAGGTTTTGTAAGAGTGGGTGTGGTCAGGGAGTCTGATATGAAATTTAAATATTACATCAGAGTGGGTGTGGTCAGGGAGTCTGATATGAAATTTAAATATTACATCAGAGTGGGTGTGGTCAGGGAGTCTGATTTACATTTAAATATTACGTCACAGTGAGTGTGGTATGGGGGTCTGACATTTAAATATTACATCACAGTGGGTGTGGTCAGGGAGTCTGATTGACATTTAAATATTACATCAGAGTGGGTGTGGTCAGGGAGTCTGATTGACATTTAAATATTGCATCAGAGTGGGTGTGGTCAGAGAGTCTGATTGACATTTAAATATTACATCAGAGTGGGTGTGGTCAGGGAGTCTGATTGATATTTAAATATTGCATCAGAGTGGGTGTGGTAAGGGAATCTGATGTGACATTTAACCATTGCAATCAGAGTGGGTGTGGTCAGGGAATCTGATATTACATTTAAATATTACATCAGAGTGGATGTGGTAAGGGAATCTGATATGACATTTAACCATTGCAATCAGAGTGGGTGTGGTCACAGAGTCTGATTATGACATTTAACTATTGCAATCAGAGTGGGTGTGGTCAGGGAGTCTGATATTACATTTAAATATTACATCAGAGTGGGCGTGGTCAGTGACTCTGAAATCACGTTTAAATATTACATCAGAGTGGGTGTGGCCAGGGAGTGTGATATCACATTTAAATATTACATCAAAGTGGGCGTGGACTCATATTTGAATATTTCATTAGAGAAGGCGTGGCCAGGCAGTCTGATATCACATTTGAATGTTAACTTTGAGAAGGCGTGGTTAGTGAGTCTATCACATTTGAAAATTTCGTCAGAGTCCGCCATATGGTCTTGTAGTGCTTGTTGTAAACGCCGTCCTCTTCCAAGTAGTTTTTGTTCGTGTTTGCATATTTAGTGGCCTTGTTGTGTCTACACATTAGTTTGTGTGAACAGAAAATATGCATAATACAAGAGCATGTGCCTTTGAATTATGGATTAGCAGAGAAGCCTTGTGACACCAAAGGAATTTCAGCAATGAGTCCCCACTGTCGATTTACAATAACAGCTTCATTACAAACCACTCACTGCAAACGAAGGTGACAGGAGGGCAGGACAGGCCTGGGCTGACAGGGAGGTAAAGCAAGAAGCAGCGTTTCAGCTTTAAAACCCAAAAGCATCTCACACATCAGCCGCCTGCCTTTGGGTACAAGCGAGAATCCGGCGACTGTGGGGGGGGGGGATTGATTCATCTCACAGCCAAACCATCACGGCGGGCCGGGAATGACATCACCACGAGAACACATCACAGTGTGGTTCCCACCACGGCCCTGCATCTGCTTGGCCTTCAGAACCTGGTTCTGTGTCGCGGCTGTGAATGACGTCCGTATCGGAAGGCCCGGGAGCCGCGCCAGGAAGCTGGGATGAAAACTCGAGGGGAGGTGCTGAAGACTGGGGAGGGCTGAGTCGCCAGCAGCCACTGTAAGTACTGGGCTCACGAGGGAGTGTGCGGTGCCATGTGTAAAACAACAGGAGGCCCCGCCAGGATTTGGGGGGGGGGAGAAGGGTTTAAAAGTACAGGCTGAAGTCGTGCTTTAGCATCAAGGCTCAGGGATTGCAGAGCGGGGGACGTGGGGGACTGGTGACAGATGTGGCCTGAAGTGAACCCCCCCGTCCGAAGCCCCCTCCTTCTCCTTGTGAAGCTGCCCCCCACTGTTTAACTGAATGCTCCTGTGTTCCCTGTCCAAAATAAAACAAAAAAAACACCCGACTGCTTTCCACATATCACTAAATAAGATTAGCCATTAACCAATCAGGGACTTCATCTAATAGCCAACCACGTTCCTCATTTGCCTCTTACCTGAGGGCAAAAGCAGCTTCTAATTGGTTAATTGAACCAAAATATTTTGTGATTCCTTACGATGCCTATTCTCTTGGTAGCAGTTACTTATAGTGAGGATAATAAGCCTATACTTTATTTATGTGCCGCTTGAAATAAAATATATATTTAAACAGTACAATCTGAAAGTCTCAGGCTGTCAAAGGAAATGTTTAAAGTTATTTATCTGGGTAGGAAATGTATGTATTCTCAGAAAAAAACACAATTTAACATTAGAATATTTGCAGATTAAGAATATCACAATGAAAACGAATAACAGAATTTCTTCTTTTCTCCAAATGGGTGTTGGTTTGATTCCCAAACCTCAGGGGCACCTCAGCCATTCCAAGTGTTCGTTAAATTTTACCACCAGCTCTCTTAATTAATGTATTTAATCAGTTAAAAAAAGGTCAGTGAGGTATTGATTAGCCGTAGGAGGTGTGCCAGTGGTCAAGTCAAAAATACGTGGGTGTATTAGATGGCGGCTGCAAATTCTGGGTTGCTGAACAAAGTATCGTATAAGAAATATCCTTTTAATGTTTGAACGTTTTTTCCACACTTAAAAGTTGCCTGTAATACAAAAAGTGAAAAGGAGACCATTTCTTGCATTTATGGTGGGTTTGCGGAGCTCGAGGTAAGGTTAATAAGTTGCCATGGAGACCATGGGGCTTCCCCATCGGCATCCAGGGGGGCCGCGATTAAAAGGCACGACGTGGGCTCTGGCGCTAACGAGGCAGAAATCCCCAGTGCTTTGCTCACTGCGCCGGCTGCCGGGACGTCACCGGCGGTTCATGGTCTGCCCCTGTGCAGCTCGCACATTAGTCATCGGCGGTGCGGCTTACCGGTTCAGAAGCGAGCCCATGGCCGGCCACTGGCTTCTCGTTAGCGACACAAGGCTCGTTTATTAAGCTGAAAGCAGTTTATCCTTCGCCGACATGCCCTTTCATTTTATTTTCATTGTAACACTGCCAGTCTCCCAGGACCGTTAAAAGAGAGCTGACTGTGCCGTTTGCGGTACCGACTGTGGGGTTGTCTCTCGACCTTGCTTCCAGGGTTGTGGGTTCAACTCCCGCTCTGGCTTCACGCTCCCTGTTTTCATGGGTTTTCACTAGCTGTTTCACTAGTGGAGGCATTTACTGGTGCTCACTGGCCCCCTCTCTCTCCTCTGAGAGGGAGAAGAATCACAGGCACCTACCCCCCACCCCCACGCACACTCACACACATGCCATGCCAGATTCGACGGGACAGAGTCAACACTCTCCCCAGACCTGGAATCCCCCTGCCCTGCCCAGACTCGATGGGACATCTCAGCAGGTGCATATGTGGGCAAAGGAACAGAAAAATATGTAATGAATCGTGTGAGGGTTATCTAGCAGCTTAAAGAGGCAGCAGCTGATGAGGGTGTGCCCAAACAGCCCCCACCCTGTTTAGAGCGGGTGCGGGGGTGACATTCTCCGGGGTCCCTGCCACCAGAATGCCAAGGCATCAAAGCATGACGCGCTGGGTTGCCCATAAACAGGTCGCCGTCCACCGCGGCCCAGAGAGCTTTCCGCCCACCTCTGGTCGTGCTCACACTCCGATGGCACTCCGGCTCACACCACGGGGTCGGTCGCTTGGCAACCTGGGGGATGGATGCTGCTGGGGTGGGGTGGGGTGGGGTGTGGGGGGGTGGTGTGTCTATCATCTGTCTGTGTGCTGATTCAGCCGAAAGCCACAGCGTCCCTTACAGAGGATCCTAGATTTCACTGCAGCAGTTATAAAGAGATTCTCTGTGACGTATCGATGATGTGTAAGCACTATATATATAATACACTATATATAACATTTTTATATACATTTTATTGCTACAAGTTGTAGCTATGACTTTCATAGCGGTGTCCTTGGGTAATATATAATGGTGACCATCCTCTTCTGAGGTCATAACCCCCTGGGCCCAGTGTCTGCCTCAGTATGTTAGGCTGCTGTGCCAGTAATAGGAAGGTTGTTGGTTTGAATCTCAGTCGGCAGAGTGATGTCACCGTTGGGCCCCTGAGCCGCTGTGGTCTGGGGATTGGCTGATCCTGCTTTCTCAAAAAAAAAAGATAAATGTATGCCGTTTTGGGTGCATAAATAAAATGTAAAAACACTCATATACGAACATGTGTGTCTTGTCACCTAAATGCCATCTTGAAGAAGCAGAGTGTTAAACATTCATTCATGCCTTCGGAGCCTCTGTGCAGCTGTTGCATTTTAAAATGCGACGGAGGACAGTCGATCCGAATGAATCCAGCAGACCGGGCCGAGGAGTTGGAAATCCGCCCCGTTTTGGCTCTTGCACGCTGACCCTGAATGTATTTTGCATCTATATTCCTTTCGTTTGGGGGGGTTAGATGGTGATGGGGGTGTTTGATTTCTCAGCACTGTGAGATGGACCTCATGCAGGTAACCAGCTCAGTGTTCTAAAACGTGGTGTCTGCCGTCCACTCAGGTCACTCTGTGGGCCCCAGGGGCTGCCCGTGGTCACTGTCGGCCCCAAATAGGCACTACGCTAGGAGGCATGACCTGGGGCCCCAGACACAACAAACCCCTCCCTGAATTTTCTTTACATATATTGTTCATCTTTCGGGAAAAGGAGGGATGTTTTTTTTTTTCCAAACCAAAAGGGCTTTTTCTGCACCCCCGGCCCCAAGGGTGACTTTTCTGCTGCCCAGCCTATTACGCAAAGCTTGGATATTTAACATATCGTTCCTCCCACCTCAATTCCCAGATGCCCATTTTTCCACTCCCCGACACCATTCCGATATTAGCTCTTGCGTTTCCTCCAGGAAAAGAGGAGCTTCATGCACAGGACTCTCACATTTACCCGTTTTCCAACCATTTAAAATTAATACCTATCTGGTGACCACTTCCATGTGCTTCGTTAAAGCCGGCTCCTGGAATTCATGCGTATCCATCTCCGTTCCTTGCCACCGTTCCGACATTGCAAACCTGTGAAAGCGCCACGTTCAGAATCGGGTCAAGCTGCAGGAAAACTGTGATCACATGTCACTGGAGATTCCGTTTAGCGGGAATACAGTTCGTTCTACTACAGTAAACACCTCCAATCTGTTTCCCTCACCTTAATCACAGCGTGTGACTTCTCTCACCCCCTGTTTTTGTACAGTATTTACATGAATCAAATGCTGGTTAAGCTGCAAAAAACAAGTTCTGTCTTCGAGTGGTTTATTCGAAGCCTAGAGAGGCCTGTGATCTCATAATTCTTCAGATTCTAAATGCACCATGAGAGGTCAAGAAAGGTGACAAGAGGACTGAAGTATAATTATCTGGCTGCTTTAGATTGGAGTTTGGCATGTCCATCTTCTCCAGGGTAAACACAGGCTTCCCATAGACCAAAATGAGGGCTTTCTACCCACTGTCATTTAACTGTTTTTACTAACTAGAAGTCACTCTCTTTGTTTCCAGAAGCACGTGCTAATTGCAGGTATGGTCATGAGTTCCTGGGAACAAATTTTTCATCGTGCTGAAGAGCTCATCTTAACCATAAGTAACCAAACAAAATACGAGACTTTTGGCATTTTTAATTTTTTGATTGCCTTCACAGATCTTTGTGACCTGACGTCAAAATAACAGGTTTTTATCACATTGTGGGGGACATTTAGTCCCCCACAATGTAATATAAACAAGATCCTCAAGCGCACACACAGACACACACACACACACACACGCACACATGCGCACATGTCAGGTAAACATATTTTATGGGGACCACTCATTCATTTCTATGGGAAAAATGCTAATGCTAACTATGACGCTAACACTAACTATGGTAACCAAGCAAAATACAACACTTTTTGCATTTTTAGTTTTTTCATTGCAGTCACAGATTTTTATTAAATTGAGTTTTCCCCTACATTGTGTCCCCATAAGGTAAGGTATACCTGCTCACACACACACACACTATACAAAATACTTTTGGGGTTTTTCAACAAAACCAAGCCAGTGTTATTCTTGTTTATGTGACATTGCTCACAATGGCACACAGGCGAGTCTCCTTGGCAAATTCTAGTGTCTTCCTTCAGCTGTCTTGTTACATTTTTTTCTCAGGAAAGAGAATTCAGATTGCAGCTGATGATTCTCACAGGGAAAGGAGTCTCCTGATGATCGCATCGTTGGCGTTTGTCTGTCTCAAAACTTCTTGGCTCAACCTGATCCGATTTCTTAGGGATCGTTAGGGGCTCATGGGAAATATTTTAATATTTATTTAATACAATAAACTTGCATGATGATGTCTTTCGACGGAAAGCAGGATGCGTTACAGTGGCTAATTAACAGGTAATTTACAACTGGGGGGTCCAGTCTGAGCTGAGGCTGGGGAAGAAACCAGACAAAATAGGGCAGTTTAGAGTTTGGGGGGGGGGTTAACGCTCAGAAAATTAGGCTTAATTGTTTTCGGTGACAAGCTGGACTTCACTGTCAACACATGGGTTGGGGGGGGGAGCTGGAAAACGGTGTCTCGTAGAAGGTCTTAGGGTCCAAGTATCTGAGGAGTGACCTCTGAACGGGAGCCAGAAATGCCAGAAATCCGAGTTGCGTGGGAGAGAGCGAGGGAGCGATGCGAGGCAGCCTGCCTGCCAGGGCCGTTGCAGTGCCCTCTGCAGGAGGTGATGTCAGCGCATTTCGGGGCGGGGGGGGGAGGAGAGACGTCACCCATGCCTGCCAACGTGTGGTCCACATAGTGCTCCGCCTTTAATGACATTGTGGGGTGGGGGCCGTTGGGGGCGTCGAATACTGCAGGCCTGCCGAGCGGTTCTGTCGGATTGCATAAGTCACGGCTTCTCTGCACCTAAGAATATCACCGGTGTGTCTGATTCGGGCCTGACACAGAACCTGTGGACCTGAAGCATGATGGCAATCGGTCCCAGGGAGCCTCTGCTCAGCCAATCGCCTTCCGGCTCCCGTTAATGGGCCCCACGCACATCTGTGGGCTTCTGTTATCGCCTGCTCTCCTTTTTATCCCCCATCCCAAGCCTCTGTGTGTGTGTGTGTGTGTGTTCATGTGCGTGTGCAGATCAGGCTGGGAATTTGGGAACCCCCCCCCCAGCCACACGGATCGCACTTCCAGCCTGACTGACGCCGATGAGGGACCTGTGGCCGGGCCTGGGAGGGTCCACGGGGTCCCCGGCGTTAATCGAACTAATTATTTCCCTAATTGGATATGTTAAATGTGCTCCTTTCACACTCTCCCACAGCCTCGTAGCATATAGCTCCTCAGCAAATCCATAATAGCTACTCCGAGCTGCCGGAGCCGGTCTCAGCATTGCTCTGTCCTCAGGGGGGCGTCGTTGAGCGGCAGATTAGCTTAAGCTAAAGGATCTATTTGGGCTGATAAATCACTCTGAAGGACTTAAAACTTTGCATATGTGGGCTACGCAGACTTCTGTATAATCATGTTTTTTTTTATTCTTTTTTTATTAACTTCTTTCACGTCATCCAGTGTCGAGAATTCATAGTGCCATTAGCATACAGCGGGCTGTGATTGGTTGAGACGGCCCGGCTAATGAGGGCACTTTTTTCAATCCTGGTAAAGACAGCCAAAAGGGCTGTTAGCATTAGCGTTAGTGGTAGTGGTGCATCATAGCAGTGGTACTGGCATGTCCTAGTGTTTTCAGAAGTGGCGTGTCCTAACATTAGCAGTAGTGCAGTGTTCTAGCAGTAGCGATGTGTCCTAGCATTAGCAGCAGTGGTGTGTGCTAGTGGTAGTGCCAAGTCCTAGCATTAGCAGTAGCGGTGTGTCTTAGCGGTAGTGGTGTGTCCTAGCATTAGCGGTGGTGGTGTGTCCTAGTGTTAGCTGTAGTGGCAAGACCTAGCGTTAGCAGTGTCCTAGCAGTAGCGGGGTGTCATAGCGTTAGCGGCGTGTCCTTGCAGTAGTGGTGTGTCCCAGCATTAGCAGTAGCGGCGTGTCCTAGCATTAGCGGTAGTGGGGTGTCCTAGTGTTAGCAGTGTCCTAGCAGTTGCAGTGCGTTGTCGCAGCACTAACAGCTAGCCACACCCGCAGGAGTTGCAGAAATGACAGCTGTGGTGACACTAACTGCTCCCGATGGGCCGGCTGCCCTATCCCCCCTCACGGCCTCACACCCACCTCTGCAGCGCATCCGGGGGGGGTCGCAGCTGCTGTGGGCGACTGCATTGGAGCAGCTGCGGCGTGCGGTCAGCATGTCCTCCTGCTGGTGCCCTCCCTCCCCACACACACATACACTCTGGAACCTTCTAATCACCCTCGCAGCAGAACACAAGGACACACACGTCTATAGCCATTAGCCTGATGTTGCAGGACTGGGACCACGTGGCTCCCAGTTCCACAGAGTCAGGCACAGTAACGGACCCCATGCCAGCACATACTTTCCCCCAAACATTTAAAGTCCGTTTTCAGGCTGTTTCCCTTCCCCCAGAGTCCTTATCTCCCCCTGAGTCAGCCACCCCCCGGGCCATAATTCCCCAGCTAGCACGAAAGAAGATCCATTCATGGAAAAAAAGGGGGGACCAAAGGGAATGCTTGGGGCATCTTGCATGCTCTTAACCGGGGGTGTGGCCTCCAGACACCATGGGCTGTCTCCATAATTTACATTTCCGGGGAAATGGAAATTATTAGCTAATTTTCCTGCCAATATGATGCCTGAGAAGTGGCACATACTTATATATATATAAAAAAATATATATAAAATGTGGGATGTCCATTCAGTGCTAAGGGCTAATCACAAACAATAATGTGTTGAGTGCTTCTGTTATACGCTCCCTGAATCCTGTGCTGCCCCCTCCCCCCCCC
>JAODJU010000025.1:16888391-16903057 GCA_026776725.1 Gnathonemus echidnorhynchus | reverse complement strand
GGCCCCCCCCCCCCCCCCCCCCGTAATCGTCTGAATCATCGATTTCTAAACCTGTGCCTCATACACACACAGACACACACACACATACACACACGCACTCGCATGTCTGCCGCCTTAAGCAGAAACAGCTGAAGTTGCCCTAAAATGTATTATTCAAGAAAATCACGTAACGGAGAACAGGGCGTACAAGGAAGTAATTAGCAGTTTCTATTTATGGCAAGAGAGAGTCAGATGAAGCAGGATTTGACTTAACCACCCTCTCCAAAATGCAATTAGAGTCAACAGCAACATGGTGTCAATTGGTAATGAATTTTTAACTGATAATTTTGTTTTTTACATATCAAGTGTTCTTGAGTGACATCACTTCCCCAGAATAGACCCTATATAAGTCCATCCAAGTCATACCAGAAGCATTTTCCTGAAGTGTGCTTGATCAGGAACAATATTTAAGGCTGATGTCCTCTTATATTTCTTTATATGTAATTGAAGTGCTCACAGAGAGTCTTGAGTGGCTTACTTAATTTTGTAAAAGAAGTATTGGTTTCATAACAAAAGTCCATTGACAAGCAATGTTTAATATCTGCACATATCTTCCACTCTTTTTATGTGTCATAATTTTTTTTTGACTGACTCATTTATTTCTGTTCTTGCCATTTTGCTATTAATTGCAATTGTAGTCACTGGCTCCCAAAGGGATACTAAACACAAACGTTTGGCATTTTATGTTTTTGCAAAGGTGTTACTAATTAAAAAGCACCTAATGATGCTTATCAGGGAACTTTTTAACTCAGAACAGCTCGCTTACAACTATAATTTGGGTTTGTTTATTACTACTTGAAATGAATGTTGTACTTTGTACTACTAGTTGTTTTTAATGTGATTTATATCTCTTTGTAAACACATGAATAAAGTAATGATTTTTATGTTAAAACCAATAAATTAGTTATATTTTTTACAGAATTAAGCAAGCGCCCCAAGACTTTCTGCCAATACTGTATATGTTTCTGCTGTCTTGCGCTGAGTGACTTGGAACGTTCTGTTGATCTAGTTGTACCAATATATCATAGGCAGTTTTTAGGTGGCTTTCAGTCCCCTTTTATTGTGAGCCCCCCCCCCCCCCCACGGGTATATTTTATTCACGTAGCAGATACTGTCACCAGCATGACCAATCTGTGGATTTAGGGCTGCGGTCTTTTTGAAGGCCCACTAACCTCTTCGTATAAATATCACGTGCAGTTTTCAGAAGGCAGGTGGCCAAGGACTACAGCCTTCCTGCTTCCGGAGTCCTGCTGTTTGTCCCCATCAGCAACATATTTTCCGTTATCCAAAAAAAGAACACATGTATTGGGGGAGTTGCAGGATGAGTACTGACATGCGGGAATCGCCCTGGAGGGGTTCCCTCGTGTGAGAGTTCAGCTTCATCACCTTTCTTTAAGGACTTCAAGGTATGATTAAAAGTAGATTAAAAAATGACAAAAATGCTCTTATTTCCTTAAAGGAATGGCTGCTTTGTGCTTCATAAATCCTTTTTATTTAGCAGATGCTTTATCCAAAGTGATGTATATTTTTCAGAAAGCAGGATCAGACATTCCCTGCAGCATTTGGAGGTTGTGGGCTTTGCTCAGGGGCCCAGTGGTGACATCACTCTGTCGAGCCTGGGACTCGCGGTCCTAGATACAGCCTCCTCATCCCTTGAGCCACCCTTCCCCCCCCCCCCCCTCCCCAGGAGGTCGAGATGGTGACGCGTGGTGATGAGTTTGACAAAAGCGATGTAGAATGTAAAGGAAAGGTGTCTGTTTTGGAGCCAGCTGGGTGTTGGCTTGAGGCCCTGGGGGAGGAGAGGGTTAATTGGTAATGAGGCACAGGTGAAGCGGCAGAAAGTGCACCCCCCAGAAACGGTTGCACGTGTTCAGTAGTGACTGAACTCCAAGGCAGGTTTGCATTTGGGCCCATTTAAAATCCCTCTCATGTCCACCCCCCCGCCCCAACATGCACCCTCCCCTGCCAATCTGCTCCTATCTCCCCTCTCCTCCTTCCTGCCATACATCCACCATGACCTTTTCCAGCCACTCAGCCCCATCGCCTCCTTCCTCCCCTTTCATCTCCTCCTTCTTCACCTCATCGCCTTCAGATGTATGTGCTGCACCTTTTCCCCCGGGGGTGGGGAAATACCAGGATCCCAGCTCTTCTTAAGTTACCGCCCAACCTCTTTCCTAAACCCCCCCTCCCCCCCACCAAATCACCAGTGCCTGCTCATCAGGCCTTTTCTGTGCACAGTTTCATTTATCTTTCCATTTTCATCATTTATCTGCCCAAGGACATCTGACAGGTCTCTGCACCCGCAGCCCCAGAGAGGCGTAAAGTTGGAACAGCTCACGCGCTACCGTGAGAGCAGCTGCTGTGAAGCCGCTAAAGCCCTTTAAGGGGATCGCTGCAGACTCCTCCAGGGTCCTGCTCATTCTTTCTGTTCTCGGCCCTTAAATCGACCACTTTGCTTCATAACTTGTTTAGCAGCTAATTTTAAACAAAGGGACGTCATAACTTCCAGATTTATGGTTTACATATGTGGTATTTGTTGATCTGACTGAAGCGATTCAGCCTTGATTTGTCATGTCTCTGTCCTCACTGCAGTGCACTGTACACTATTGTTAATCCTACACTTCTCAGTATTATTTACTATACTGATCTATTTGTACATACTTATTCCCATTGCATTCTATCTATTACCTACTTTTTGTTCACTTGCTCTTATGTTGCATGTCTTCCACTGTCTTGTATTTTACTGCACTGCTGTCTGTCTTATATCTCACTGCTGTCTGTCCTGTATAGCACTGCTGTCTGTCCTGTATCTCACTGCCGTCTGTCCTGTATAGCACTGCTGTCTGTCCTGTATCTGCTGTCTGTCCTGTATAGCACTGCCGTCTGTCCTGTATCTCACTGCCGTCTGTCCTGTATCTCACTACTGTCTGTCCTATTGATCCCCCTATGCACCTATGCCCTACCCTGCAATTTTTCTGCATTCCTCAAAACACATGTGACAGCAAAACGTCACTAGTGCTCACAAGTCCTATTATGGTAGCATTTCTTGTAGATGCGTCACTTCATCACTGATAATGTTCACTGTGAGCTGACAGCGAGCTGTGCTATGAAGGGCACGTTAAGTGACCCGTCCGTGACCAGCGGCTTTCATATCGTGCGTGCGAGTCTGGATGTGACAGTGACCCTGCTTGTGAGTCTTTTTTAACCCCGGTGAGGTACCTGCCACCCCTTATCTGAGCTGTGCTGCTGTTTAATAGATGTCATGTTTCATTTAGCTGTATATTCTGATGCAGTCTGTATTGTTTCACCCCTGGTGACCCAGAGCAAAGTCCAGGGATGCTGTCCAGGGGCTGTACTAGTTTGGTTACTGCTGTTAAGCCCCCCTGGGCCGGTGGGCTAGGACGCTGCAGCCATGATGGGAGGGTTGCTGGTTCAAATCCCAGGGTCAGCAGTCTCTGTTGGACCCTTGAACAAGGCCCCGAACGCCCAGTTGCTGCAGGCACTGGCTGACCCTGCACTCGCAAATGTACGCGACTTTGGATAAATCTTCTGCTAAATGTAACTGTCTCTACTCAATACCTGTTGTTCTAGAAATTGCACAGTTTGCTCCAAACAAACTTAAAACCTTCTGCCCCGGCCGTCTCTCACATGGTTCTGTTTAGCGTCCCGACCCGGAGCGTTTTCACGGCATCAGGAATACGGATCTCCCTTCGGAACATGGAGGGTAACCCACAATCACTGCCCCGAGGATCGCCACGCCTGGGTTCCCTGGATCTCATTTCCCTCACCAGCGATCGACACGCCCCCCCCATCACCTTCCACACGGCCGCCCCTTATTACCTCGCAACACAAACACGATTCGGCTCCTTCGTTTATTTGCAAGGGCACTCTGAAACGAGCCATCATTTCTGCTCTCCCCCCTGGGATCAAAGCAGCTGGGGGTGATTACAGACCGCCTGCTACCTTTGAAGATGACCCTCCCTCGGTCAGGTCGTCGGGGGAGCAGAGCTGAGGATCGTGGGTAGTAAGTCAGCTCCGCCGGTGGTGAACCTGGCCCTGAACTCTGTGGTAGCCCATCTGAGAGTCCTCTCATAGCGAAGGGAAGATTGGAACAAGCTTTCTGTTTTCACTCCATTTTCACTGGAAAATGCTTGCAATCGCCACGAAGTCGGAGGCCAAAGTCAAAAGCCAAAGAATCTTCATTGTCATCTTCAGATATATGATACATGGGTCATACAAGATGAAATTTCGATCTTACTGGTCATAGTGCAAGAATCAGAAATAAATAGAATATAAATATGTAAAAGATACTATCCAGCCAGGGATTTGTCCCACGTCTTCAGCCTGGCATGTATTTATAAGGGTGACCTGACTGAACTTTTTAGTATAAGAGAAGCATGAAATGTATGCATCGTTTATAAGTTTTACTGCAGACAGGAAGAAGGTTCATCCTTGTCTATCTAGCTTTATGGTGACATGTTTTCACATTTTAACTGCAAAAAAAACAGAACTGAGAAAATTACTACCGAGTCCTGTGCGTGTTTTAAGAGCTTCAGTCTAGTTTCATGCACAGGTCAGTACAGCTGTTGTCATACGGTATCATTTTGCATGATGATGTCAGATTATCTGTTTATTATCGGAATCGGTGATTCGCAGGATCATCATAAATCCGGCACATTGGCATTTAGCGGCCTCTGGGGAACGTCGTTTTCCCAGCCAGCGCTCCGGAGTGGCGTCCACACTGTCTCCAGCTGACAGGACCACACATCTGTGAAGGTCCAATCCCGCCCCCCCATTCCAGCAAACGGTCCCACGGTGAGCCGGCAGAGAGGGATGCGTGTCCGCGTGTGGTGGAGGGGGGGGCGCCCGCTGGCAAAATTGACATCATCCTGGACTGTGGGTCGGCCCAGCCAGACGGACCACCCAGCCAGCTGACTGGCCGAGGCAAAGGGAGCGTCCTGGAGCTGCTGAGCTGTGAAGGTCCATGAAGCATCACCTCCCACTCTGCCACTTTTACTGTGTGACCTTTGCCTTCATCCTCAGAGCCTCAGCCATCCTCATCATCATTTTAAATTTCAGCAATTTCCTTGGAATGCATAAAGTATCTATCTATCTGTCTGTCATCTTAAGTCCAGCCCTAAATGTTGTGTCTGTATATTCTCCTCTGTGTGTGTGTGTGTGTGTGTGTGTATTTTTCATCCCCTCCAGCATAAAGCATAAGGCCTGACACCTTTCCTTCAAGGTCTCCTCATACCCTCTGCCACCTGGGTTAGGGTCCAGGCCGATCCCTGGTGGGTCCTGGCCGATCCCTGGTAGATAAGCAGTTGGACGATGGACAGACAGATTATTTTCACATTCCCCTGACATAAACCACACACAGAAACAATGTAACACAAGAGTAAGCAAACTTTGGTAAATAAACTAAAAGATAATTAAGTATATTTTTTAATTATTTGATAATCATAATGGGAGGGGGTCATTATTACATAAAGTACATTTATGGCATAAACCACATGACTTATAGCAAAGCAATATCCTATTTCCTCAAGTCATGAATGTGCTTAATGCAAAAATTTTGACTAGCTTTATTCCACAGTAATGCTGCCTAAACGAGAGTTAGACCTGATGGAAAATACGGTTCCTTCTCTACAGCAGAAGTTTTATGGCTCATGGTCATTAAAATCTCCCGGTCAGGGCGATGACACGCGTGTGGCAACCTGCCGCGGCTAATGAGGACCCGGCGCCTGTCTGCTCACGGCCCAATCGCGACTTTCCGGTCACGTGGCTCCGCCCCCTTGACATGGCAGGGCTGACCCCTGCGCAGAGATCAGCACACTGCATCTCCCAGGGAATTAAATACCAACACGAGGTTACTGCTCTTCTATACACCTGTAATAACACATGCTGAGGATTCAGGGGCAGCTCTCAGCCCCGAACCACTCTGCCTGGGTTTTGGAAATTCAAGATAACATTCTTACAAGTTATTTCCCAAATAGCATTGTCAATATAAAATATATTATATTCACATTACACAGTGTTAACCCTCTTACATGCGTGGTTTAAGACTGGATTTAAGACAGAGTACAAGGATACCTTCAGTGATGTAAAGTGTTCACCCCTTTCTTTGCATTTTATTTTCAGAAGAAGGCAGCAAGAAAGCTACAGCAGTTTGTGTTTATTCAGCAGGGAGATCACGGCGCTTGTGTGACTTTCATGCTCACCCCGAAGCGTTTTCCAGTGGGCCGACGGCTGGATGTATTAAAGCAGTCCCAGCGCTCCTGAAACATACCTTGAAACCTTTGACGGGAAACAGATTAGAGCAATAAAGGATCTTTATAAAAGATGTGTGTTCTAGAACTTCCATAAGTTCTATAATATCAGTGTGTTCTAAGACTTCTGTGTTCTAGACATTCAGAGCGTTCTTTTTCACCACCAGGTCCTGAGAGATAAATGTAAGATTACAATCCAACAACCTTTTGATAGGATGGTATTCCTGCAACATACTTTGTGGCCTTAGGTGAGGAATAGAATAGAACAGAAGAATAAAAGATCTTGGCATGGAAAATAAGTATTTTACCTGCAGTGTAGACTCTCCCGAGTGGACTAACAGACAGAAATGGTCAAAAGGAGAGAGAATGGTTAAAAATGACCCATGGAATTTGCATTATAGAGCTTCAGTAAGTTCCAGAACATCATTGTGTTTCAGTGCTCTTCTGTGTTCTGGATCTTTAGTGCATTTCTGTTTTTTTTCCTAGTACTCATTTCAGACATATAAGACTACAATTCAACAGCCTTCAATACAGAAAAGATGTATCTGGGATTGGGGACTAGATAATTAACATTTATTAATTTGATAATTGGGTGAGTTTTTCGCAATAGGATTTGTACCAGAATAGAAGTGAAGGCCCATTCTCCAAGGCCTTTTTATTAGTCGTCCATAATAAATATGTACTTTCATGAGCAGGATAAATAAACACTGTTAATCTTTTGGCCGAATGTGAGCCAGGCGGTTTTTGTTTTACGGCAATAATCGCTGCATAAAAGTGCTCCAGGGACGGCATTCAATGTAAATCAGACATTTTTTCAGCACTTTTCACTGCAGAAGGCCGTATCCTGGAAACAGGCACACGATTAAAGGAAACGCTTCTGGCTCAGTTATCACCAGCCGGCAGCCAAGCGACGGGTTCCCACCTTGACACCGTGACCGGGAGGGATCCTGCTCTCCGGCACTTCAGAGGGGACCGGCGGAGAGCCAGCTGTCATTCTCTAGGTTAGCAGGGCTAGCGGCTTCGCGGCGCGCTAACCATAATGCTTCAGTTCTGGTACTGGGTTTATTTAATCCTTTCACCACATATGAATAAAATCATAATCAAAATCAAAATCAGTCAATCAGTCCTCAGTTCCACGTACCCAAGCAAAGTTCAAAGGGCTTATAGGGCAGTGGAATCCAAGAAATTTAGGTCAAGAAGAAAATTGTCAAACAGAAATACAGGTATGTTTTTGGTTCCTCTCCTTTGTTGTCATCTGGCTTTCTTTATTTCTTTCTTTTTTCATCTTCCCTTTTCCCTGTTTCTGTATTATTCTGTCTTAATGATGTTGTAATGTACCACAACACACCCATGTAAAGCACCTTGGAGCCACTCTGTGGTGAAAGGCGCTATATAAAGATAAATTAAATATGTAAAGTATACTAGCAAGTACATGCATGTGTTTGATTCATTAATTTTGTGAGTGCATTATATCCATCCATACATCCACCCATCCATCTTTCAGTAACACACATAAACAACTCAGTTCAGCCGGTGGGGTCTGTCTTTAGCCCCCGCCATGGCTGTGATAAGAGGGTAAAATACACCTCCAAGCGGAGGTGATAGTAAATCACTCCTGCGTACTGGGGCCATCGCTGGAAGTGGCCCCTGGGGACCGCAGGGGCCCGAGAGCATGACGTATAATATTTAAAGCTTTAAGATATCTTTGTATACGGATTTGTTTTATGGTGTTTCACTGTGTCTACTTAGAGGTCAGGTCAGGTCAGGCTGGGGATCGTGCAGGCCGGATCCCACTGGCTCTCCAGCGGTTTTGACTCTTCTGCGGCTCCCGAGCGCTTTTCCCCGCCCCCTTCATGGTGGGCGGAGCCTTCCAGTGGGCGGAGCCTTCCAGTGGGCACAGCGCACTGCAGCACAGCTACTTCAGCGGGGAGCAGAAAGCTGCCCTGTCTGCCCTTTCAGAGCTGCGTGAAGCTGAAGATGGCTGCAGTGACAATCCCGCCACCAACCCCCAAATTTCTCCCCGCAAGCTCAAGGACTGCTTACAGGTCCAGGCGCAGTTTAACGTTATACGGCACTAATGAGTTGTTATGGCACTAATTTCTCATTACAAAACTAAATATAGGTTGTTTTGGACAGATTTTTTAAGCTGGATTTTATAGAACAGTTTTCACTAAAATAATATGATCCATATTTTAAGTGTGTGTGTGTGCGTCTGTGTGTGTGTGCGTGTGTGAGATCTGTTGTTTCAGTTCTGTTAGGAAGGGGCCCATGTGAAGCATTCTCTTGCTAACATATTTCGAAATGTGTTTGGCTGGGTAAGTGCATGTTAACCTCTTTGAACTGTCTTTAATTTAAGGTTTGTTTAGACATGGAAAATGACCATGACTGCTTTGATTTAGTACGTACTTCAAATTAGGCTAACATTCACTCACATCTCACGTTGTTCGTTTAATTACAGTTCACTCCTGTTTTCCTCACACGGAATAAATACTCTGCGGTTTTAGTGCATGGCAGTTTTGGGGGCGAATGTTACGGTACCGACTGAAGCAATGCTGAGTGCGAGAAAAACCCAACGCCTAATTCCCTGCTTTGGTGAGGGGGCAGTAGACACTGGTGATCGATGGGTGTGCTGGAGGCTGTGGTTTCGATGACAGCTCAACGGGAGTCGATGACGGAGAGGCCTTCGGAGACACCCTCTTCCTGGTATTCTTGTGGAACCATGTTAATGATTTTATACCTTTCTGGCAGGGCATGGGTGCTGCAAGTCAGTTTACAGCCATTTTGTCTTGTGTTCTCAATGCCCTGCAATGCCATTCTGTAATGTTTGCTAATGTTTTCTTGGCATCCAACATAAATGATCAAATAGCCAGTAAAATGATTTTGGTTTATGCACACCATCAAGATGGAAATCCATCTAAACTTCTCTCTGCAAAATGATTCCAGGAAATCTTACAGGCTACTGACATATAATTAATACACTTATCAGCGATTTGGACTAATTTTGTAAACAATGGTATTGATTTGTGTCAGGAGAATATATGACAGCATCCCCTTTTTAAATCAATATATCTTGTGCAAATGAACAAAAAATAAAAATAATAATAATAATTGTGACAATTCAATTTTGAAATGTTTAATCTATATGAGTGATCCTTTTCAGGAAAGCGCCAATGAAATTAGATTATAGGACATAAAAGCCATGACATTTCCACTGTAATTATTTTCATATTACAATAATTATTTCAATGTGTGCAAAATGGATTATCCACCCGCCCTGCAGGTTTCACGGACAGCAATCTGAGGCCAGAGCTGTCAAAAATAGTTTCCCCTTCAATGTATTTAGCAAACAAATGTGTTTTTCTACCAGTTATAATGGACACTCAACACAGCATCACGGTTATTAGAAGGGGTAACAATTCCGTGGTTCTCCTATAAGAAGGATTATGGTTAATGTTAACCATAAATATACAGAGGGAACATCTATTCTGATAACTACTGTCTCTCTCACAATTATTCATCATGATTTGCTGATCAAATTTTCCAGAACTCCTACTGAATACTTTAACAGGTAAAAAGATTTTTTTCAGTTCTGGATTTGAATATAATCACAGCTTTGAGTATTTCATCTGTCAATGACGTCCATTTTTATATAAGGCATAAAAAATCTGTCATAAAGTATATAATATAGCAGGCATTACAGATTTCATTTATGCTCTGCTCCTTCTCTTTGTAGTGCCAAAATGCTGAGATATGGCTTAAAAACAGGCATTTACTGTAACAATCCCAGGATCCAAAGTATTTCGATTTGTAACATTTCTGTATGGAATTTGCATAACATCTGCATTTTAAGTCTCAGTTTTTCCCTGATATGGTGCCTTTATGTGTTATGTGAATAATCTGAATAGATTGTGGCTGATGACACTTTTCATTTCAAACTATTTAATTAATGTTACAAAACGATTAACGGCATAACAAGAACAACTTTACTCATACAGCTTTTCTGTCAATTATTTTTTGTTTTGCAGAAGCTTGACTGAAATTTCGTAAAGTTTGAGAAGTTTGCTAAACACCACCTTTAAAGCTGACACAGTAAAAGCACTAACTCCCTTCTTTGTAACTCAGAAGCAGAATCTGTAGCCCTATACATATTCCCTACCTGGATAAGGCTGAAAACGGCGCTGGGATTATATCCGATAATTCCAAGACGCCCCGCTGCGCTCTTTTGGCAGTTAGAAGAATAATGGACAATAGGTTCTCAGGAACCAGGCGCAAGGAGCCTGTGCTTCAGTGTAAGACAAGTCGTCATACGAAGCTTTGATATTCTGTTAAAATCTGTTGGACTTGCTCGAGTTGTTAACCGGGGGGGGCTGTGACAGCGGAATTGGGAGAAGATCGCGGATAGGTCTTGCACGTTTGCCAAAGAGGAATGCGGCTCCGAGCGAGGAAGGCCCTGCCAACATCAACAGGAAGGCCTTCCGTCGGTTCACGGGGGGACACAGTCCTCAGCGCGGTGAGATGAATGCGATCGAGTCTTTTGATCAGTTGCTCGGGCCCCTTCCAGCTGGCTCGGTCACCGGGGTTCACTTGTCAACCGTTCGCGCTCGGGGAAAAAAGAAAAAAAAAAAATGTCTTCCTCGTGCTTTGAACATTTCAAAAAAAAAAAGAACCAGCCAATCACTGAGAATGTATAGTGATGCATAGGCATGTGAGATCAGATATCAGGCGAAAAAGCGGGGCGTGATCAGAGAAACGGAATAATTCATGTCAGATGTGGACCAGTAGTTCTCCAGTCCTTGTGTGCTTGAAACTTCGGTTTTGCTATTTAAAGGCACCCCGACATCCTGATAGCCAGGCGAGTCTGGGGTCTTTATGTTCCATAGAGCAACGTATCTGTTCCATGGATTGTCTTTTTTCCCTGAGAGACTTGTTCCCCTGAACGTCAGCAAGCGAGGGAAGGTAGGTGATCTCCAGATATGTGGCTTGTCAGAGCCTCGGCCAGCGATGTGGAAGGTTGGCGGACCTTGGGATTTGGTCGGTTTAAGTACCTCGGGTCCGTCAGCGTACACAAAGGCTTGGAGGGTGGGCCTGCGGATTCGGCCTTTGTGCTTGTGATCAAGAAGGTTACTTTGAAGCCAATGCTCAGTAGAGTGGGCATTTGTCCATTAGGCCCTTGAGCAAAGTTCTAAATAACCCTCCCCCCCCCCCACAAAAAAAAAAAATCTCTGGGGGGGGGTTACATGGACAGCTGACCCTATGCTAAAATCACAAGCTTCACTCTCACCTCTCTAACTGTGGGTATGTCTTAAACTACAGCAAGAATATGTGAAAAAAACACATCCCAATGTCATACAGCCATGCTTGTACAAATGGCAAATGAAGTTTCATTCCCCCACTCTCTGGGTCATGTGCCCTGTCTTCCATGTGCTTTTGGCGAGCAGCAGCCTTGAGCCGCCCACACGGTGAGTATGGACCCCCAGAGACCTGCCACCCTGCCCAAAAACAAACTGCCACTTCAGGCCTGCTGGAAAGCAAGCTGTCCTGATTCGCAGTAGACGACTCACAGCGGCTGTCATGCTGAAATCTCTGAGACACTCCGAGCTCATACCTGGTTCAGCGGCTTCTCAGAAGCACCAGATCAAGGCAGAAACTCCGAGTCCTCTGAAGTCACTTCTGAATCATCTCAGCCTTCTGAAGGCTTGTACCGCAAGCGCTGCCCCGCTTGTACAAATTGGCCATTTGGGATATTAATGATACTGTGCGCTAAAATGCTAATCGCACACGACAGAATTAGAGCGGCTGCATCGCTAAAACGTGCCATTGCGATTCATAAAAACAAACAGAAGGACCCAAAAAAGCACAGTATCGCTCGTACTGTGAGTGAAAGGCAGCCTTCAAAGCAGTAAGAAAAGCATTTTAACGAGCAGGAATTGCACTGTCTTGTAGCATTCAAAGAGCAAATAGTCACACATCAAGGAAACTAAAGATCACTGCGACTTGAGTGTCGTAAAAATGCTGCTTTGTCCCAAGGCCGACCAAAACCCGACTCGCCCAAAAAGGGGATTAGGAGCTGAGGGATTTCAGGGTTAACTTAACTTAACTTAATTGTGATTCCACTTAGATGAGAATTTTCATGAGAAAACCGATGAGAAAAAAGGCACTTTGTTGCCGAGCAGAAAAAGAGGCTGTTTCGATTGGTGGTTTTTATGATTGATGCTTTTATTTATATTAGTATTATTTAAAAAGCACTAATGCTGCAAAAACTAAATCCAGTGCCCCTCGTATTAGTAGGGTTACGGTGTCTGTGGCCTCCGACTGCTGAACCTTCAGTCACCTTCACCGCATCAAATTAGGTAAATGACTTTAATATTCTCCACATAACAAGTCTGCCATTGATTTTGCCCCTTTTAATAAGGAAAACCTGTCTGGACTGAGTGGTCGTTTGCCCGCTCCATACCCGGCACTCCTGCAGGTGACCCCCTCATGTGGGAACAAGGTGAAAAGTGCGCGGGATGTCTTCAGAGACGTCTGGAGCCTGTCGGCAGGGGGCCGGAGCGTCATTGGAGGCTGGCCAGCGCTCAGCCATAACACGCCGGCCAGAGATAACACGGTTTTTAATTACTAGGCCACACCTCTGTCACATTTCTGCAGTCAACCTTTCCGATGGGGGGGGGGGGGGTCACATGTGCTGTATCAGGCGGGTCATAATGTGATTATGTATGGAACGTCAGCACTAGTAACCTGAGTCTGAGATTAAGTTGCCAGCCCCCCATCCCACAGAACGTGACTCTTTCCGATGTCGACTTGACTGTTCGTCAAGACCAAATGAGCAGAGAGTTATACTGCAGCGCCTGGCATAGCTCATCAGAGTTACCCATCGCGGATTCGTTAAAACCCCCGGCCCGCGGAACAGGCTTCCCTCTTAATGTGATTTTAATCCTCACGCCGGTTATTTTCAGCCCGTTAATGAACAGTTCGGGTCCTGACGAATCTGGCCCGGCGTGAAAAATAACAGCGTGACGAGACGCCGGAATAAAGCGGAGCGGCCTGAAACCATGGAAACGGGATGACGGATGCCTGGCGGAGTGACGGATGTTTTATTTTTGCGTCCAGGTGCAGCGCGTGGATTTAATATTTCCCGTAGCCATCATGTAGAGAATAAACAGACAGATAATTTGTTAGCGTGAGCTCAGAATTGATGCATGGCGCCAATGCAGAAAGTGATTTATTGCCATGTGCAGCTCATCCTGCCTCAGTGGTTTCTATGAAGTGACAGGCAAACGACCGTCTCTTCATCAGGTGCTCGTTGCTCAAGGTTCGAAGTGACCCCACCCTCACCCTGCCCGATACGTGACCCGAGCCTGGAAGGGTGGCCAGACTCTACGTTTCTTCCAGATTCAAGACGATGGGGAGGTTTAAGGATGATTCGAAAAAACTTTGGGGTAAAACGACTTCAAGAGAGTGAAGTTTCTGCATTTTTCAGGGGATTCAAACACCTTGGGTGTTAATCATACATCCTGAGGGTGGAGTAAGCTCTCATATTTCCAACTTTTTCTCATTTCTCTCTTTCTGTCATTTTTTTTTTTTTTTTAACAGCGACATCACAGAATCGACTTTGCCTACTTCAGGGAAAGTTTTACCAGTTTGTTTGGTTATGTGTACAACAAGCATGCGGGTCGTACACGGCACATATAGATGGCTACATGAGAGGCAGGAGGCACAAGCTAGACACGCCAGCGGGGGGTTTGACAGGGAGACGATCCTGTGTATAAATAAGACAAATAATTAGATGCCGATAATTAAATAATGGATTAATTGCGGTAGAGCGCGAGTGAGTGTAGCGCAAATAATACAGGTCAGAATTGAATTTGTTGTGATTATTTTGGTACATGGGAGTGTGAAGGTGAGGTAGCGAGGGGGGGTGATTAGAGGCACACGTCGAGAAGTGAGGCAGTTTGGGTGTTGGATTGTTCTGGATCTCAGAGTCAGGTAGCGTTTCTTAGAAGTTTCCAGAACAAATGGTGGCGTTTGGTGCCTAATGGTTCTCGTTGCTCATCTCCTTGTCCTGCAACTGATGTTGGACAGAGGGCGGGGTGTGACTAACGTCTCGGCAGAACGGCGACACAGAGCCGGCAGAAGCAGTCGGCTGGGGAGGAGGGGAGCCGCTGTGGGATCTCCGCAGGGATGAAGGTCTCGTATCCTCAGGTGCCTCTTGAAGTGCATCTTCTGCTCTGCTTTCATAGCCAGAACAGTGATGCGCTTTTCCCTGGAATCGGAGCAGGTGATGGTGTTTCCCGGGACGGAATCCAAAAAAGATCCAGCGCCCCCCCCCCCCCCCCCCCCCCCCCCCCCCCCCCCCTC
>JAODJU010000025.1:16826748-16841810 GCA_026776725.1 Gnathonemus echidnorhynchus | reverse complement strand
GGGCTCTGAGCTGTATTGTGTTCCTGCGGGAGACGCGGTTGGAGCTGGGGTTTATCTCACCCCCGAGCTTGAGAGGCTCACCAGTGCAGGCTGCAGTTTATTAGAGAGGCAGGGACCGTGACCTGAATGGGCGGGGGGGGGGGCAGGAGGGTGCAGGAGGGGGGGCGGCCTGCCTCGCTCATTCCAAACCGGACCCTGGGCTGTGTCTTGAGTGAACCGGGAGGCTCAATCCCCAAAAAGAAATGTAACAAAAACATCTCAGAAACATCGCTGGCCTCCATGTGGGACTTTGCACATCTTTTGTGAGTGAAGAAGGAGGCCCGTTCTCACGAAAAGCCCCCTCAGGTCATCAGGGTCAGCGAGTGGCGGGACGGCGAAGACGCAGGACACCAGAGGCTGGGGAACTTATTATTCCTGACGCTGCATGATGGAAAGTTCCAGCACGAAAACCCAGAACTTTGCTGTCCTGCCCTCCAGTGCTATCTTATACCCCGAAACATACAGCCATATTAAAACAGACAGTGTCAGCCGTTTAAGACCCACTGAATAAACATCAGATCATTAATTATGTCCTAAATAATCTATCAAACGCCCTTAGTTGGGAGAGCAGAAATTGACATAATCGACTGAAGATCGCAGATCTTGGATGATTGTAATGTGAGGGGCTGTACTGATATATAAAACCCTATAAATATAATCAAATTAAAAATAATAAATAGCAATTTCTCAGGAATTGCTGGCTACACCGTCACTGAAAACGAAGTAGGAGTATAATGATTAATTTTGAGGAACTGATGGTTTGGGGCGACAGTGAGAGGCTCCGTCTGGGATCTCACACACCCCCACGGCGTGTGACTCAAGCACTTTGGCCTCTGTGCCTGCGATCAGAAGGTTTGAATCTAATCCTCAACAGAGTAGTCACCTGTCCGAAGGGCCCTAATGCCCTGAAATGCTCCAAGCCAGTCAATCGGCTCACCCTGTGCCTATATATATATAATTCAAATGTACTTGTGAAAATGGAAAATGAGGCAAGGAATGACTTTTCATTTCACAGTTAAGCACTAAAGGCAGTCCACCCTCAGTCATTCACCTTCCTAAAGAAACAGGAAGTAACAGAATCAGGGACGGGATCCCGGAGCTACGCGCTAACAGCGCTACGCGCTGACCTGTGAGCTGCCCATTACAGGCTGTGGGGGAGCCGGGATGAGTAAACATGAGCTGGATTAGCTCCAGACACCGAGCCAAACACTCCCATGGAGGCAGGACTCGGGTCGGATCGAGACCCAGAGTCCCAGAGCTCGGCGCTAACGGCGTTATGCCAAAAGCGGCCCATTACCGGAAGCAGGAGAGCCGACGCAAACTGGACCGGATCCAGCAGCCGACGAGAAGCGGCCAGTACCCAGATCCGGTGTTAACACTCGTCTTCTGAAATGGGACCCTGCTTGGGCTCTCGCCCGCACTGTGCCTATCTGGGACGCGGCCGACAGAGGGAGGGGAAATTTCCTGGCACAATAAATGAAAGGATTTATTATCCAAGAAGCTGGAGGAATCAGCGGGATTATCATGCTGGAGCTTTAAAGTGCCGTAGAGCTGGGAATTATTTGTACCCCCCCACTGAAATAATCGTCTTTTACCCAAAGCAGGTGTAGCAGCAGGCAGGATGGCATGGGGGCATGGTGGGTAATGGTGTAGACTCACATCTCCTGGGTCGGGGGTTTGAATCCCATCTCTACTCTGTGTGTGGAGTTTGTCTGCCCCCCCCCCCCAGTAATGCAGGATTTCTCCAACAGTCCACAAATGTGGTTAAATGAACAGACATCTTCAAACAAGCTGTAGTGTGTGAAAGTATGAGCATTTATTCATTAAACTACTAAACATGGCAAAGGGGCAGTTTCTTGGACCCAGTTCACAGCTAGCTAGCTGGTTAGCAGAGCACTGCTGCTTCAGCATCTCCTAATTAAACAATGCGTTTATTCAATAATTAGCGTGGTGACGTAGTGACTGTTTGTGGTCAACAGGGGGCCACCAGTCCCCAGGGGCCTGACGCATATGCATGGCAGTTAACGGGAATATAGCCCCGCATGCAGCCCCCCCCCCTCCCCCCCACACAACCAGCCAGTTGGTTAAAGGGAGCAAAAAGTCATGGGAATAGACATTAAAAAAAAGCAATAGTAAGTTCCACCAATGGCAGAGTCCAGTTATTTTCCGGCAAATTTTCATCTACGTTTTTGTTGTTGCTGCTGTTTCACCTGAATTTGTTGCCTGTATTTGCTGTGTAATGCTCAGATCATCAGCCCAGCAATTAGTTAAAAGTCCTTTTTAGCCATTTCCTACTGTCAATTATTAGCCAAGGACATTAGCTTAGTCAGCTCTGTTTCCTGGATCTCATCCACAGCAGGGGCACCTAGTATGGGGCTCACTGGACCTGGGGGTCCTGTTCTGTGTTTGCTTAACGTCTGTCCATATTAGCCCAGATAGCGCAAGGAACACTGTCGGAGGGAAAACAGATGTGGCCAGCTACAGTCCGGGAGCAAGGACACAGGAGCATCTGGGGCTTATCTGGGCGGAGCCAGCACTGTGGGGGTGTGTCTTCTGTGGCAGAAGGCCCCGATTAATGGATGGCGGGGGTATTGAAATGGAGGAATCTGAGATGGAAGGCTTTGGAGGGAATCCAGCCGGCCCTCTCATCCTCTCAACTGTTGCGAAAGGATTCAAGGATAGCGGGATAATCCGAGAGTGTGGATACCACAGATAGCTGCTTCTGCTAACATAGCAGGCACCCCACCAACACAATAAGCTGCTTTCGATTCCCATCCAGTGCTTTGGGGAGGGGGGAACCAGGATACTTAGGCATCTGGATCACACCTACCCAAAGTGTAACGCTGTACTCCTTTTGAGGTCCTTATAGTCGCAAGGCACTAGTAGACAAGGTCCGCAAATGAATGTTTAGCCTAATGCATGGAAAGACAAATAATTTCCTGAATGTCTGGGAAGGGGGGGGGACGCTTCACCACAACCCTATTTTGTTCAACTCTGGGAAACAGGAGAGGACAACTTCATTCTCATAAATCCAGAACCTCCTGCTTGCCACTTGTCAGGCGTAGAGCTGTTCGGACCTTTCCGTCGCTGTTTCGGATGCCGTTTGTCAGTTTCCATCACGATCCTGCACGGGGAGGCGTGGCTTAGGGTTTCTTCAGCACGGGCTCTAAATCCCGGCATAAAGAGACGTCCTTTTTCATGTTTCAAATCCCAGAATTAAGCCTCCCCAAAAATGGCTTCTTATTCCCACGTTTGGACTGCCGAGCATATGCTGACGTTTGCCAGAAGCAAATCGCATAACTCCCACTGGTGGAAAATATCCCAGTTTCACGGATCCCATGACCAGTAACAGAAGGACAGATTATTTGGCAGTTGACACCTCTAAAATGGACTTTGGAGAACGCTGTCGGGGAAACTAGGACAGCTACCATATGTAGCAAACTTATGCATTTCCATAGACTCCTATCTCTGTCAAAGCTAACCAGAATCAGTAAGTCTAGACATCTAAAATGTTGACAAAGTAGGCTGCATAAATCCATTGCAGCCCTGCATATTTACTTTCTGGTGATTTATATATCAATGTTGATATGAAGAGGACTCTGGTTGTAGCATTTACTGTGCGCTAAGTATTCTACCCACAGACTAATGTGTTTGAAAGCTATAACTGAGCCATTAAAAGTACCCCTCTTACAGGCTTCATTTATTTTTCTGGAGTTTTCCATGACGGCTCCAAGCATTTTGTTCTCTCCCAGCAATATTCAGTTGGATTCAGCGGTTGCAAAAAGTAAAATTCCAGACCAAGGTTTTTGTTTTAACCAACCAGCTGAGTACTCTTTCACTGTGACTATTTATACTCAACTAATTGGTTGAAACAAAATCTTGGTCTGGATTTTTTCTTTTTGCACCTGAACTATCAACCGCTGAATCCAACTGAATTTATACTCAACTAATTGGTTGAAGCTATTTATACTCAACTAATTGGTTGAAACAAAATCTTGGTCTGGATTTTTACCTTTTGCACCTGAACTATCCACCTCTGGACAGCATGCGGTTGTGCTAGCAAAGCAGCATCAACATACCATGTGAGCTTGATAGCATCTCATTATCAGTGTAACATGTGAGCTTACTAGCATCTTACAATCAATGTAACATGTGAGTTTGCTTGCATCTTAGCGTTAGTGTAACCTGAGCTAGCATCTTAACATCAATGCGACATGTAAGCTTGCTAGCAAGTTAGCATCAACGTCACATGTGAATTAGCTAGAAACTCAGTATTGACATGACATGTGAGATCAGTGTGACATCAGTGTGACATGTGACCTTGCTGGAGTCTGTCTGTGAGTAAGCTATAGTAAGCCATAATTTATCTGCCCCCGACAGTTTCTTAATATTTATAATACTTTGTTTTGACTGACTTTCTGTAGGAATGAAAGTAGTAACTTTTTGCACTTTTCGAAATACATTTTTAGCAGCTTTTATTCGCCTGGCTTTCGTCCACGGTCGTCTGTTTTTATAATTCAGTCTCCTTGAGGCCTGGAACCCTTATCCCCCTACTATCCCTCGTACGAATTTATGGCCTTGTTAGCAGGGAATGTCAGACCCGTGTAAGTGTTTCACTAAGGGCTGCACAGCCTGGCCTGGCCTTTCTCGCAGGGAGGGGCTTCCATGTTACCAGGATGGCCCATCCGCACCGAGAGCGAAATTCCGGCCCGTGTTTGCGCGGTGATCTCATCGCTGGCTTGCAGTCAGGTCTCGTTCGGCCTGTTCAGCAAGCGATCCGCCAACCCGTCTCTCAGTCACTCCCGTGCACAAAGACACTCACTTGCAAAGGCATAATCAAGACCCTCGATCTTGCATGGATGGTGTATATAGCCAAATGTCTTCAGGATATAGCCCTCCCTTTCTTGTTCACGTTTGGCAGATGCTGCGAAGGTGGCCTACAGAGCATAAAAAGAATCTTATATTTTTAATCGTAATGAGCATCAGTTTTAAACATTTCTGCACAAAGCCCTGCCCTGCACATGCATTTTGGGACATTTCTTAGCCGTCGGATAGTGAATTTTGGGTAACATTTTACTTATGGCCATGTTATTAACAATTTAAAAACACATTCATAGTGCATTATAATGCATTCATAGAGCATTATAAACACGGCTATAAATGTTTATAAGGCATAACACATTATAGCCATTTTTATTTTGCGTTATAAATGCTTTATGAAGTTCCCATATATAATGCACTATAGAAACCTTTATAATACAGTACTAAGCATCCTTAATGCTAATATTGAGCATTATAATGCATTATAAAGGTATTTATAGTGCGTTATAGATTAGAGCTTCATAAGGTAGTCACAATGCATAATGAGTTACAGCTTTTGCTAAACATTTATACCCATGTTTATAATGCTTTATAAATGCATTATTATTTGTTATGAACATGCTTATAAAATACCTAAAACATGGCCTCAAGTAAAGTGTTACCAAATTTTATTTAAGCCCTTGCTGTTTTGTTCAATTATCTTTGACAGGGATGGTAATGACACCTCGATTAGCACTTTCCATTGTTTCGCATTTGAGAAGCACATTACAGAATATTTACACAGAAATCTCCCACAGCATGCTGTTAATTCTTTTAGCTATTGACTTCTTGTTGTCTTGTAGCAGTAGCTGCCCCCTCCCCCAAAAACACACCCCCACTACTGAATGAGCATCCAACACCTTGGCACAGGAAGTGACTCAGACAGCCCTTGGTCGTCCTTGTGTCCACATCCCAGCGGAGCAGCGTCTGATTGGCTGGGCACCGGTTGGTACGAGCCATGATGAGCAGCGGGGGGGGGGTTGCACTTCCTGCGGGGGCGTGGGGTGCGGTGGCGGGTTTTGGTGCCCACAGCCAGCTTTGGCAAGGCGGGATGCGAGCCGGGAGTTACATGGCCTTCGTCCCAGTGAGACAGATGTGACCTTGTGAACGCTTGCCCCCGGACGCGCCACCCCCCCTCGTCTCAGCCGCCACCTCTATGCTGGGCGCCGGCGTGTGCGCTTTTGGACGAAGACCCAGAGTTGGAAAGGTTAGCCAGCTCCGGGCCGCAGATCCGGCTTCGCCAAGGCTGCTCATCCGACGCACGTTTTCCAATCCCAGATTCACGCGCTGCGTCCACAAACGCCTTCGACAATTTTCAATTCCGCACGCCGCACATTCTCCAAGCTCATTTGTTAAGTCAGCCGTTGCTTTCGCTATTGCGTTATTTATCTTTTTTTAATATGACAAAACATATTGCTGGATGCGCTTTTGCGCACTTATTCAATTCAATTTTGCGCTTGAGTTGAGGGAAGTTTGTTTGAAATGATTGAGTTAATTTCCTCTATGTACACTGTATCCATTAAAAAAAGACCTGGAAAGAGGATAATGGTAGAACTGAGTGTTGTTTGAAGAAGAACAAAAAAATCGTACCCACTGGGAAGCCGATAAGAGCAGAGCGCTGTGGCAGCCGTTGACAGCGCCTGGGTAAATTCCGGAGGGACCTGTAGGTTTAACGGTAGTTTAGGTTTTGTTTTCACAGCACCTCAAGTAGTAGCCAAGCTCTGCGGCTCTGCCGTCTCTCTCTTTTCCGTGGAACGACACACCAGACAGACATCGGCTTAGTCCTGCTCCACTGAAATTGCGGTTGACGTATTTGCTGCCATTTCCAAACCGACATCCTTCTGCTCATGGTAACCTAAACAACCTGCGATTTCTGCTTTTTACTTCTCTCCATTAACGAGGCTGAGCAATTTACGAAATTGGTTCGTATTTGCTCAAGGGTACAACAGAACGTCCCTGCGCTGGGATATGAACTAGAAACCATTTGGTTTGCAGCTCTGCTGGGTGACCTCAACCATTTGTCCCAATTACTTGGCCTCCCTCACCACGGTTCCTCATCAGACCCTCGTATGACCAGCCACGCTTGTCAACAGAAGATCTTGCATTAACCCCCGTGTTCCCAGGTTGCTTGTGACCACGAATTATCTCACATTCCAAACACTCCAAAGGATAAAAAGCGGATGACCAGACTTTGCGTACATATACACGGACCGAAGCGTGATCTCTGACTGTGGTGCTCTGTCACTGAGCTACACTGTAATGCCGTCTCTCTGTCTCACACAGATTTACACGAGGCTTCATATGTTCCCTGGTCTTACTCTTTGCCCTTTCATTTAAATCACTAATTATTCTGCAGGCCTTTGTACTAAATTTAATGCGCTGTAGTAGCTCGTGTTTCAAGTCAGTAACCCGCCATTTCTGCCTGGAGATGTTATATAATTATCAAGGTTCTCATGGTGAAAAATCACCAGCAAATGCACCGTTCCGCTTAATCTCTCTGAACAGTAAGCCGGAGGCAAGACAGTCTGAAGAACATATTTCAAGAGCACTACTTTGCTGCATAATTAAATATTTTAATGCATAGGTGGTCAGGGCTGTGATTTAAGCCTACCGGGGGGGTACTGGAAATGGGAAAATTGTACTGAGACCAGTGTGTGGTGCAGCAGGGAAATACAGTAACATGCAATCAGATCTCTAGATCCATTATCATAAAGATCTAATTATTGGATCTTCTTAATGAGTGTGCGTCACGTGATTTTGTGCATACTGTACTGCCAATATATCAGAACGAGGATGGAGTCATTAAGGTTGACGATGGACCCTTAGTGAGAGCCGACCCGGTGTGGTTAAGGAAGAACCGCCACAGACAACCTGCTCGTAAAATGTACTTTTAACACTAACATTTCAAATAAAATAGCTAATTTAGGGTAATCGTTTATTGGCCAAACGTCGGGTGCATCTGAAACCACATACTTGTTTGCTATGTAGTAGGCGAGATATAGTATGTGAAGTGAGCAGTATGTCCGAATACTCAGTATAGATGTGATGGTAGGCGAACGGTACCCGGATGATACACTGCGTTCTGCGAAATCCCAAAGTGCGCAATCAATGGACACTACGCTATCCCAGGAAGGCCACTGGATCAGCAACCAGAGACAAAACACTGTCGCTTGCACAAATTTTTGTGTCAAGATGGTGGAGGAAGAGCCGTCTCTGTACAAATGTCAGTAGAAAACAATAAACAGTTATAGAAATTGATTTGAATATGTATTTTTTTCATTGATAGTTTTAGGTGGCTTCTCACAAAATTCACTGCATTCTGTTTAAATATTTGATTTTGGATGCACCTATTATAAACCATTTTGAGTAGCTAGAGTGGAAGCCATTTTGAAATGTCACATCATGGGGTGTAAAAGGTCAAAGTGCACAATCGACAGTTTGGGGCCATCCAAACAGTCGTGCCTCTTCGCTTATTCTCATAAGATGCAGTGGCCTTTACTGCGTTATATAACCTTCAGCGCGTGATTATCACTCCGAGACACTAACAGGATGATGCTCATTTGAGAGCCGTGGAGAGGGTTGTGATGATGAGCTAAACATGCAGCTCGCTACAGGTCCTACTTGTCCAACATGCTAAATGTCTATCCAGTCATGAGCGGGAATTTCAACGAGGACGAAGCGGCGCTCGTTGAAAGAATTCCAAGCCGTCCAAATGTTACCTTCCTGCCAAGTTTCCTCTCCCATGACACAAACGACTCGAGATCTTCGTTTGCCCATGGCTCCATGTTTCTAGTGGTCTTGCTTGGCACTAGAATACCTGCTCCGGTCTTTGGGAAGTTTCAATCTTCCTGGAACGAATTGTTTTTAAAGAAATCTGTAGCGATACGCAATAATTAGCGTGGTTCGAGGATCCCGACCGGCCCGGTCTCCAGCGGCCACACTCATGCCAACGTGTCGAGCGGTTGGCTGACGCCTTGCATGTTTCGAGTTTATTGCCCCTTAACGTTCGTCCCCTGAAATTAGTCCAGGCTGTAAACTTTAAAGTGTTGCTCTAAATGTCAAACCCTAACCCACCGTTTCCTGAGGATGGGGCCAAAGGCTTAATAAAATGTACGGGCAGAGAAAGGCCCAGTATTTCCACTATTTACAACAGCCTAATAGGATTAAATAATATGCACACCAAAGCATTTCTCTGTGAATAAAGTCTTTATTATAATAACTATTTTTCAGGGGATTTTTTTGCGTGCCGTGCTTAGTAGTCAGGTATATACATGAGGAAAGTCATCTGAGTCAACTTACTGCCACCCTTTAATGTAGTTTTCCATTAATACATATTTACTGTACCTTATTTAGTATGTTTCCAGGGTACTGAGATTAAATTTGATTCTAGGGGGCTGGTAGAAATCATACTGATTTCGAGAATAAAAATATATTTATTTATACATATGTACAAATGATTCCATGATTTTTTTGTCACAACAAACAAAAATATCATTTAAGAAGGAAGAGCGTATATAACATCAGGTGATTTTTTGCAGAATGTTTGATAAATTAACTATGGACTATTCAAGTCAGGCTAAGCACCTTCATCATCCTAGGCAAGTTTAATGCACAGTAAAACAATTACATTCCTCCTGAACTCTAAGTACTAAGTGAGACTTTTTAAATCCCCAAAAGATCTTTTTATCGCATAATATATTGATGAAATAAGTATGAACTTAGAAGCTGGACTCGCTTTCTAATCTCCCAGAAGGTTTTTACATGCCCTGGGTATGATTGAGACGTGGTATGAACCAGCACCCGCTGTCCAGGATCATTCACCCCTCCCACTCTCTGGACCTTTAAAGGGAATCCTGATCGCCCCGTGGATGCCACGCCGCATTAGCTGTGGGTGGGTGCCGTTTTGCCGCACGCCAGCAGGCCCAAGGTACAGCCGTTAAAAGGCTTATTTCTCAAATCGCTTTATCCTTCCGAGAACTGTGAGGTGTTGACAGAAAGTCAGTTAACTCTAGCCAGTGGCAGATGCTTAGGTTTTGCATAATTAATTATTTATATCGGGCCAGACACCGTAATTACCATCCAGATGAATATGATATTCTAATCAGGCACGCTTCAATTTTAATTGCCCTCCAGCATCTAACAGTCAGCGCTGGTCTGGCTTGATAAAGTCGGGGACTCACCAAACACCATTAGACATCTGCTTCGGAAAACCGTCGCTTCCATTCCCGCTGCCAAAGAAATCGACGCCGGACCCCCGCTCCGGGTAACCCCCTCGTGTCACTCTTTGCTGGAAGTTCTTGTCTGTCAGCGGCAAAATGCGAAACAGGCCAGAGTCTGGCGAGGCCCGATTTGACCAGGAATTGTGAACCTTTTGTGTTTTTGCACAAAGAATCCTAGTAATCTCATCTTAAAAGCGGCGGTTGGCTTTGTGCTCCCCTTTGGTGACTTTAACTTATTCCTCTATGCAGGCCGTCTCTATTTCCTCTGTAAAAAAAAATAAGTTACTAAAATCTTGAGGTATTTACACCTCCTGGATCATCTAGCTGATAGCTACGCAGTATTTAGCTAGCTAACACATGACACTTTCATATCAAAGAAAAAAACAAAAAAAATTCTTCAATGGGTGTTTGGAAAAAAGCTACGTCGTACAGAGCTTCTGACGGTTAGCTTGATGTTGCTCACTTAATTGTTTTTGCAATGTCTGGATTTAATTGGAAGGCAGCCCTGGGAATTTGTCTCGTGGGCGTGCCGGAGCGGGGAACGTTTGTATCGCCTCTTCCGACTGCGAGGACGCCATCAGCAGCCTCTTTAATTACGACTCCCGGATAGTAGATCCGGAAACTCGGATATACGTCGCCCAAACCTCTACGAAAATTTAGTTTCTCCCCAACACGCAGCCAGTATACCCCCCCCCCCCCCACCCACACCTCTTTAACAGTTCTGAGCTTAATAGCTGAAACGTGTCTATTTCGGTTTATGGATGCAAAGACCATCTCATGAGGAGGTCTTGTGTTGGAAAAGTGCTGCAAAACAGCTCAAGTACAAGCACTCGTGAAACGTTTCATTAATGTCACATTAGTGTAACAATGTAAAGATGGGCAGCAATTTCATATCAATTTATTTTTATATAGCACCTTTCATAGCAGAGTCGCACTAAGGCACTTGACAAGAATGTGTGACAATCCATTATTACATCATTTATACAAATTTGTACATACAGACAAAGGGGACCTGTTCAGTTTCAGGTCTCACGCTTTTGTTGAAATTTGCTCATATCGTTTTCTATCCTTATTGCTCATAATAGAAAGTTGCCACCATAACAAGTAGAAAATATGCAGATTAAATCGGGAAAATCTTCTTATCCCGTCGTTAATCTCATTCTTATTCCATAAGCAATAATAACAGTTTGTTTTGCTCTGTTCTGTTGTACTTCGCCTGTCTTTTATGGCCCCTGAATCCCCTCCAATCGCGTTAGCGATTGTGACGATTGTTTACATGCTATGTTTTTACATATATTTTTCAAGTTGTGGTTTAAATTACCATCTGAACTCTGGTGAAACACGGTGATTGCGGTTTAAAATGATGGGATTTAATTTTCTCTGCTTGCGACTTGCAAATTTTCTGATCCCTCTTTTTAGGGGGCCTGGGGAATTAAGGAACGGGACCCTTTGGATGGGGGGGGGTGGGATTTTCCATTATACTCAGACTTATCTTGGAGTAATGGCGTTCGGGATTTTTCATGCAGTGATGGCAGGTGTCACGCTGAAGAGATCCCACCAAACCTCAATTAAAGGTTCGATACAGATCTAGTCGCGAGATCTGTGTGATGTCGTTTGAGTACAAGTTCCGCTGGACCAAATCGGAGACTGGCGTGATGACAGGTGTTGGGAAAAGGAAACCATTTAAAATTAAACTGACAAGCATGGATTCCATTGTTGTGTGTGACAGCAGTTCTTTCCAGGGGTTGGCTGACAGATCAATGCTCAGGGAACAATAATACCGACAGATGTTTCTTTAGGGAAAAGGCCTCCCCTTCTGTCACACTGCTGTCCTATGCAGAAATCTTTGCCTTAATAGGAAGCACGCAGCATGTTCACTCTCTCGTTCACCAGCAGCATGGAGGTGGCTGGCTATTGCCCCTGTACTTGGGTATTTATTGTGTCATTCTCTACCAGCCTCCAGGGGGCACTTGGGAGTCCTATTGTTTATGAAAAGGCTCCCAATTATGAATGAAATAGACATCATCACTGTCTTAAACCACTGAAAAGTGCAGAAAACTTTGCAATTGTATAACTGACCGATGGATCAACATCAAATATCTACGAATCGATGAAAGTTTGAGGAAAGAAGAATTAAACAGCCTCTAACTTGATGTTGCTGATCCGCTTTATACATCTTCTAGCTTTCGTTTTATTTTGGCTAAATAAGCATTGCTTTGCGTATATCAGTACAATGTGGCTGCACGCTGTTGTGAGTGCCCTGCCTTAACTCCAATTTCTGAAATTCTGCTGAATATCCAGACTGAATAAGTGACTTTGGATGAATCAATTACCTGTGAATCTCTGTAATACGTTTATTTAAAAAAAAAAAAAAGAAACAGGGTTGCTTCCATAGTTGTATCTCTACAAGCTGCTCTATGTGTTACAGCACAGAAGCTGTAAAGCGCTTTGCATGCTAGCTTTACCGAGGAGGAAATTTCTTCTTGAGACATATATTCTGCCCCTTTAAAAGGCAAAGGGATTTCTTGCATCAACCTTAAGGCGAAAGGCAAAAGTTTACAAACGAAGCAGACAGACTCGTCAGACACAACCTAGCGACCTCAGGAACATGTGGTGTGCCAAGATAAAAGCTAAAGTTGGGTGCACTTCATCTGGGGGGAGATAGATGGTCTCGCAGATGTGGCGTGACAGACATAAGCCACTGCATCATGGAAAAATAAATGCAGCCTGAGAGTGATTTTCTTTCCTGGGACAAACTGAAACGCCGAAGCAAATGTGTTTGCGATTTGGTCTCAACCTTTAAAAAAAAAATCGATGATATCGCCACCTTCAAGATATAAAATTTGGTGGTCATCCTGACAGACCCAGGGCAACTAGTAAAGTGGTTTATTTGGAGGTTCTAAAATAAATAAACGTATTACACTTTGGCTACAGTTTAAAATCTCGTAATATGGTTCTCGAATGAGGGTTTGAAGAACTGAGGCCTACAGCTCACGATGTTTGCGATTATCTGCAACCAGGATTAGCGGTGTATAGGAGAAACCTTCATGAAAATACTGTTTTCTCTGAGCTGATAGAGACAGAATGGTGGGTTGGGAGTGACTCTGCTAGCTGTGGAGAGATTACTGAGCCTAACCAAACTCATCTCTGTTGGGTCCTTGAGCCCCCCCCCCCCAGAAAATGCACTTGGGACACTGGAGAGAAGATTGACCATACGCTCAGACCCAAAGCTTAACTCTCACCCCTATGTGTGTGGATGACTTAAAAAAAGCAGAGCATAATGGGATATGTGAAAAAACACATTCCAGTGAACTCTCACGCATCTGGCGTGACACGTTCACGCAAGAAATCTTACAGCAAATACATATTATTCTGTTACATACTTAAAATTAGCTACATCAAAAGTGCTGTGGTAGTTTGCAAACCCCTAAGACTATTTACCTGCAAATAAAACAGTTACATAAAAATGCGCGTGAAGATTATTTAAAATCTCACTCCAGCCAGCCGACCAAAGTTGGCAGCATTGCAATTTCAGGGTACGAATGGTAAATAAAGCTTTGTTTTTTTGTTTTTTGTTTTTTAAAAAAGCTGACATTGATTGAAAGAAGACATCTGACTCACAGATGTCTGTCACCCGCCAGCCAAACAGCGAAGCTCTCGAGTCTCTCATTCCCATCACATAATCACCTTTGGCAAACATTTCGCTGGATGTTCAGGGACAGACTGTCAGCCCCCGCGGTGCTCCTGTCACGTCGTCGTCATTCGGTAACGCTCAGGAGTCTGCATCAGGTCTAGACGGATCCTTTCGGCTGGACAGGACGATGGTTCTGCAGGCCTGTTGTGGCCGTCTATACACAGGACTTCTCATGAAGTGGAACATGGAGCAGAGCGCTGGCCATATAATCGTCAAGCGTGAGAAGATCACTGATGTTCCTCCAGGAATTTTGCACGTTCTGCTAGTAATCCCAAGTGGAATTCCAGATAAACTCACAGAAGCCCTTTCCCCAAAATCTCACCTCTGTAGCCAAACGAGTCAGTTAAAACTTAGCATAATGGAAATTTGTTTTTCATTTCACGTGGGCTCTGCGTGGAACGTGAAATGAAATCAGAAAGAATGATTGCCAGTACTAACTAGCTTTTAATAGTGACAGAGGATTGTTGTGACAGTGAACTGACACGTGTAAACCTTATTTACAGTAATTGAATCTGACATCATGGCCAGAGTCACAAGAAAAATAATTATGATTAGCATTTATCTCAATGTACAAACATATTTAATTAATGGAGATGAAATTGAATATGACCCCACATCCTTCAGGAAGGAAAGATTAATCACCTATGAGTGATTATAGATAAAAGTAAATACGGGTGATACTGAACATTATAAAGATATGATTTGGTTACTTTATCAAAAGTGGTTATAAAATGTGAAAACTCTGTTATTTGACAGAAAGATACTACAGTACTTAATATGTTCAGTTGACGGACTTTGACATAGAAGGGACTTTGTGGTGTTTCGGCAAACAATCAAGGACAATCAACAGAATAAAATTCCGTATTTAAATAAAATAAAGTATTGACATAAATGGTTGTATATAACAGTAATCTATAAATAATTCCAAGCCGTTCGTAGCGTAAACACAATATGGTTTGACATTCTCCCTGGCCTTCACATGTATGGTGGCGCAAACTTCGGACAGGTCAATATGATAATCCGACTCGCAGGTGTCAGTCTCCCCCCCCCCGCCCAGGGCCTCGACACGACTCCAGTCTTCCTTCTGGCTCCGCTCAGCCTGACCCGTCAGCCACCTCCCACCCCCAGGTCGGCGTCAGTCCTGCGTCGCCGTTCCTGCCAGACGCCGTGAGGCAGTCGTCCCCCCTCTCCCCCCGTCAGGCCGTAATTGGCACTCGTTTGAGCAGACGTATGCAGGTGGCTCTGTCTGT
>JAODJU010000025.1:16810775-16826730 GCA_026776725.1 Gnathonemus echidnorhynchus | reverse complement strand
GGCGGGGCCCCCCCCCCCCCCCGGGGATCCAGTTTAATGGCAGCCTGCTGCTTTTTGTATAGATTACGAACAATATTCTGCACTCCTCCGCAACTTTAAGTGCCCGAATAAAATATAATTGGCCGTCTGGAGTCGCACTGTCGTTACGGCGGGGGCGGTAATTTTTTGGGGGGTTTTTCCATTTCTTGCTCCCATTTTCGGGAGTCAGCGAGGAATATTTCTCGCCTGTTTTTTTTTTTTCCGCCTGTTTATTTACAACAGATGGCATTTGTTCTCGGCTGTCTCCAATCAGGCCTCCTACAGGACAGCAGACTTTAAATTCGCCGGCATATGTGGTACGGCAGGGTGTAGGGGCAGGACTGCTGAGACCGGTCCCCAAACAGGTCGTAAAGTCCGACCTGTCCCTGTTCCCCCCTGTCTCCGTCCCGGCTAAACCGGTCTGGTGGTGTAATTGATTGCCTGGGCCCACGCGACAGGCTCGGTCACATGTCAACTGGGTGACGGGGGGGGGGTCTGTCTAAATGTCCTAGTAACGAAGTCGCACTAAAATACAGAGCCTCTCATTAAACCCACACTCCAGGTTCTGACCACAGACTCAATCATCACAAGGCAGCCATGGTATCCGTGAACTTAATGCACAGATTTTACAGAATAGTTACTTTTATGCTCTGACATCTAACAAATTTAAATCACAGGTGCAAATCAAAAATGGTCTCAGGACCAGAATTCTGGAGAGCCAACCCTAGAACCAGAACACAAAACAGTTATGATAAGCAACCCCTTGTTAAATCACTCCTTTGCGTTTTTTAATAGCTGTACTGATCAGTCCTAATTCTTCAGAGATCAGGTCTAATTTCTGGGTATTGCCCTGTATTTCTCCAGCATCATTAATAAAAATTAATTTATTCCTTTAAGCACCTGCTTATTCTTGGCAAATTCTGCCTCTCTTGAGTCACCTTCAATAAAACACAGACCCCAGAAGCAGGAAATCGGCTCCCTGTAAACTGGGGACTGTTTATCGTTCGAGGCTGATTTTCCCATAATGACAGACCTAAGAAAGAGTGACGGTCGACACAGAGAGATTTCACAGATCCGTCAGTCTTTGCCACCGAGGCTGTCAGTCGGTTTTTCTGTTTCTTATTCCCTGATATTTCACTCATGTCGAATAGCACCGCAACCGCGCGATCGATCTGGGGAGAAAAAAACGGGAAAGATTACGCAGACGTGACAGGGAGACAGCTCGTAAGTCAAGTCAAGTGTCAAGTCTAATCAAGTGAGCTTTATTGTCATACCATCCATATACAGGTATACAGTGGCACGGAATGACATTCCCCCAAGACAAAGTGTGACAAATAAACAGCAAATAACAAGGGCGGCTTTCACAATTCTTACCGTGCAAAAGCACAGGACAGTGTGAAACGGGACTGGATGCAAAGGGTTAAATGCATAGTGCAAAATGTGTATGTAAAGCACAAGTGACAAGGAGGCAGCATTGCCATGTACCTGAGCTCAATAGGAGCTCTCCTTTGTGCTAAATGTACCCCATTTTAAACATGGGGTATCGGGTCTTTGATTTAGCACAGGTGCTGCATTGATTTACCTCGTCTCAACCTGATCACTGAGTCGTTTATAAGGCATAGTGTTGCAGCAATGGGGGTTACTGGCTTATGCTATTTAAACAGTCATGTGACCTTGTGTGGGGTGAGACACAGGACGTAAGACATCCTGCTCCAGACTATTCAATTATATATCTGCTTTATATATGTATGCGGTTGTTATATAAGTACTTTTTTTTGCAGTATTTTGTGAGCGGAAAATAGCATTCCCCGAGCCTGCATGCTAAGTGTTGATATTGAATGTAACTTGTAAGGTTTCATTTAAGACAAACGCGCAGGAACTGATCAGAAGCCCTCAAAGATGTCAGTATTAAAACACATATAGAGCTGGGCTGAGTTCCCTCAGATGAACCCCCCTGCCCCCCCCCCAGTATAATGTCACAGGCAATGGTTTGCTCTCCAAATATTCACACGCGTATACCTCTTCACTGTGGATTGTGAAATGTGAGTTTATTGAAATAATTAGCTGCCATTTTTCTAGCGTGGCTGAGACGTCGTCTGGCATCCTGGCCGGGGCATCCCTCGCTCCCTGTGCATTCTGGGATTGGCTCCAGGCTCGTCACAACTGTCACCGCGACGGGGAAGAGTCACAGTAAATCAAGCTGCATTAGGCAGGTGCTAAGCGCGGCACACGGTGCCGGATTGAACGGCACACCCAGCACTGCGTGTGCCCACCTAACAAGGTCTTCTGCCTGACACTCTTTTTCTCTTAAGTCTCCAAGAACGGAGTACTGGCAGGTCTCGCATGTGAGGTACTTAGTTGGGGTGAATAAGAAGAATTGAAGCACTGAGTTACAATGGGTATGGACGATTAGTAACCAGGATCCAGGTGAACTAGCCATCTGACAGATTCGTATCACCGTGCCAAATCTGAGGATGGACTCGGAATCGGACACAAACTCACCATCAGGATCAGAATCCCAGAAGGGCGAAATCTATAATGAGTAAACACCAAACCATAAACCTGAGGAACGAGGAATTAACCAGACAGAAGTTAAACACAGTGAGTGCAGATGAGGGTGGTCACAAACTTTTTACTTAATGTTTACTTAATATGCTGCACAGTACAGTACACCACAGTACACCACACTACACCATAGTACACCACAGTACACCATAGTACACCACAGTACACCACAGTATACCATAAGCACTTTCCCTATCTCGTCTATGCCTTTTGTATTCATATATTTAATATTTTTGATAGTTTACTTTCTTGTCTTTACCTACCTTAATTGAGTGTTTTCTTTCCTTTATTATTGTATTACTGTATTTTCTTTCCTTTGTTATTCACATTTACCTCAAAGCATTGCTGGGGAATCACACGCATTGAGTTTCTTTGTAACTTGTTACAATAACAATAAAGGCATTCTCTTTTATTCTCTTTTATTCTATTCTGACACCAGGTGGGCGTGGCCACTATGCCCACGGCAAGTAACTAGCAAACCGGACTCAGGATGGAATGGGACAGAAACCCAGGATATTGGGGGAGACACAATTTTAAATACCAAGGTATATTTACTGGAGCGGGGGGATGAATGAAGCCAAATTAAATTAAATACGGGGGCTATATGTCCCCCCACCCATTCCTACCCCCCTTAAACAGTTATGGCAAACTCATGAACTGAGGGGCCAATTAATATATTGTGTGAATCTCTAGACCGTCTTGCTGTTAATGTATTATTTTCTCATTCTTTCAGCATATCGATGAACCGTTATCGCCATGGAAACGTTCAGTATATAAAGTCTATATTATATGAAGCAGAAAGCAGGCAGACTAGGAAGACCATTGGAAGTCAGAGCCTGACAGAATAATTAAGTCACTCTAATAGATGGGACCTTCATCCAGCAACCACTAATCAGGGAGATTAAGTGAGTGTTAATACTGTACTTAAGCCAAGATCCATTTCTGTACAAGACCCAGTCAGGCCGTGGGGGGGCATAATGGTGCTTATGACTTTCTCAGACTTTCTGCAATAGAAGCTGTCAGTGTGGCTGGGCTCAGGGAAGATCCTTAGTCATACAAAGAACATGCATGTCCCGTGTTGGCTGAACACATGTACCATAGAGATGTCAGGGGCGGGCCTAGCGATTTATCTCAGACCCCCTCAAAGCCCCAGAACCTCACGGAAATTCCAGGGACATATCCTAAATCTCCCTGAATGTATTTCTTGTGGGGACCAGTATATCGCCATGATTTGGAGATCGCGGGATGTAAACTGCTTCAACATTCCCCCTGGAAGAAAGCAGAGGGGCTTAATTTAGGGTTCAAATAGGGCCTGTGGAACATGACATTGATTTGGCCCAATTCAGCCACTCGCCCACCCCTGAAGCCCTTGTCCCGTACGGTTTGGAGGGTCCCCCCTGCGAACGACCAGGGAGTCACGTCTTTCCTACCCACCTCAGTCAAATTCCCCGAAGATAAACCTAACGGAGTTAAAGATAAGGCCCTTATTTTTGTAATTCGAGGGCACACGTAATTGCACCCGTGTTGCACGCACACCAAGGAGGATCAGTCTTCCTCCCGGTGGTAGGTATGTAGTGGGGGAGGCAGTTAAGATAGTTTAACGGAAACAGAAAGATGACAGCAAGGAACCCAAAGAAGGTTCTGGAACCTTTTCATTTAGCCAATGAAGCCTGAAGTTACTGCCCTGTAGATGGACCACAGCCCCTTAATTTCCACTTTCGGTCCAAAACTTCTGCTTATTTTTGAAGCAAAATCTAGGCGTGAAATTGTCCTACACTCCCGGATTTTAACATTATTACTGGGGATGAGGTGTGAAGTTTCAGAATACGACTGGAATGTCTCCACTGGGGATTTGAAGGTAAGCAGATTTTTCTTCTTTTTTTGAGGTATTATGAAATAACTCGAGAGCTCAAGAATGTGAAGGTTTCCCTCCATTTGATGCGAAAATATTTTGGTTTTGCTGAGGCATAGCTGAGGACAGCAGAAGGACAGGCCGCGATCCTGTTAGCGGGAATCCCACGGGGGTGGGGTGCTTCACGCGGGGTGGACCCCGTTTAAACACAGAAAACTCGCAGCCAATGGAATTCAAAGATGAACCGGGCCGGAATCCACAGTACCCGGATCCTATGTGCAATTAGCCATATCGCAAGCCTCTTAAATGGCCAATAAATGTTTCCGTTCTTATCGACGGCCTACGAGCAGCTGTTTGGCCATTAAGTTTTCCTCAAAGAAAATCACATTAGCGAGTCAGTGAGCATGCACTGCCCCCCCCCCCCCCCCCCCCCCAGCCCCTGGTCACAAAAATCTCTAGCCTGGGAAAAGTTAGTTGCTGTGTTGTAACACTACATTTATTTAGCAGATGCGTTTGTCCAAAGCCACGTGCAACTGACTAAGCAGGGTCAGCCGGTCACCGCGGCAACGGGGGTAAAGGGCCTTACTCGGCAGCTCAAAGGTGACATCACCCTGCCAGCCATGGGATTTAAATCAGCAACCTTCCGTACACGGGTATAGAGTCCTAACCCGCCAAGCCACACATCACTACCATCTGCTTACTGGCCAGCTCCCAGTATAGGGATTGGTGACTTATTTGGTTAGCAGTTTGAGTCCCCATAACTACCTTCATGCTGCTTTATGTTGAAAGCAGTGCTATGGTAAAACACCAGGCTAAAAAGTACCGTGCAAAGCCATTCATCTTGTGACAGTTCTGTAGCGCAGTAACTGCGCTCTGGCACAGGAAAAGGTGAACGCTTTTCTGCTGTGTGCCATAATCACAGAGCAGGAACTTACTGTCTGCCGGGAACAGCATTGCAATAACTGTGATGTAAATCAAATAACTGGCATATCCACTCTTCCCAGCCCCCCCAAAACCATCCAGCCACAGTCCCTTGTTCCTGTCTTAAACTGGTGATGATACTGGTGATATACTGCACAGCTTTATTTGCCATGTAGGTAAAAATTACACACTACATTCTCTGTCCCCCCCCCCCCCCATTTTTATCACACTGAAGGCGAAAAATGAAGATGTTCAGATCATTACATGCGCTTGGAAGGTAATTCTGAAGACACAAACAGCCTTGCTAATGTTTGTGTGTTTGTATTAAACTCCTTAGTACTGAAAATATTACACAGCTGCGGACTTTGCATGTTGAATATTCCTTCACCTGTATCCTGAATGGTGCACCAGTGCCAGTTACCTGCTTCTGGAAACAGCAAGTTCCTTTGCTCCAGAGTCTGGGAGTCAGGAGATGCGAAAATCCCCACAGTTTTCTGGTCGATTGATAAATAAAGTGAGTCTCACCAGCACAGCTAATTAAATTCACATGCTCCCTATCGACCTAGCCACACGCAGCCAGTGTTTTTTCCCATTCCGGTCAGAAAATTCTGGAAGTTCCGCTGGGGGGTATTGATTAAGTCTGGCAGAGCCGGTACAGCAGCCCTCCAATGGCCCTGGGGGGTGACACCATTAGCAAAGATGTCACCGATCTCCACCTCCACACGTACCAGAAAGCTCTCTCTTCCCCAGCTGCTGGTACAAGAAAGAAAGGATACATATCCGTCCAACATCTTAACGCGCCTGTCAGGCAGGCAGGTAACTCTGTGGGGAAATGCCAGTGAACTAACTGGATTTGACAGGCATTTGACTGGCACCGGGATGCCCAGCTGATGCGTTCTTCAATTCTGTCTGCTCTGCGGCCGCTAAAAGATGAGACAGCACAGACCTCTGCTTGTCCAACATCAAGAAACGCTAATTACCTCCCATAAAAGCTTTTAAAAAGGTTCTGACAGATCCTCCAGGTCGTGTCGGTGGTCTCCAGAACTGCACTATCTGACTGACCACTTTCACACAGTTGCTTGGGTCGGTGTGTAAACAGGATCGATATCTGCGCCGTGTCCATTATACGAAAACGGGGGCTCTCCTGTCGACAGCTTGGCACGGAACCAGTCAGAAAAGACGAATCGCTCTAGACTAAAACCATCCCAGTGGCCACCACGCTCCGTATACCACTGGCCTGTTTCCTGTTAGCGTAGCCGTCTGTAGACCTTTGCAGACCAATCTGAGTAATGTGGCTGAATTTGTATCGCTATTCCGGGTGCAGGCTTCCTCGAGCGGCCGTAATTTTCGAGGCCCTTTTAGTTTATTTGCTTTTACCTGCACTTAAGCGTGGCATGTGTGACTAGTTCTCGCGTGCTAGATATTCCTCACGCAGCCCATTTCCAGCTTCCTATTAGAAACATCTGTTCAGGCTGCCGTCGAACTCGCTCTGGCCCCGGCAAGGCGAACAGGACCAAACAGAAACTGTATTTCACTAGGAGAAGAAAAAAAACACAGTAGGCAGTTTGAAAAGTAAAGGAAAATAAGTATAACTCTGGCAGGGGTGGGGGGGGGGGTTCTCGGACACAGGAAATAGAACAGGCATTGGGGGCAGGCAAGTTTACTGGGGCGGGAGGAAATGGAAGACGATTTATACTACAGCAACAAAAAACAGGTGGATCGAATAATATAAGCTAGAGTAACTGGACCCCACACCCACTAAACAGACATGGTCCTCCCCTGTTTCATAGCCACATTTCTACTGAAAGCAAAGCAGAGCTCCCTTGTATATGATCTTCTCGAGGAGTGAAACGTTCAGTGTGGATCAGAAGGCCCATTGTTGACTGAGCTGGTTGTGTTGATGGGAACCAGCTAAGTTATTACCCCTGAGTTAGCATCGGCGCTAAACCTGTTTCATATTCCAGTGCCTTTAGATATTTGCAGACAATCCCTAATTCTCTATCAACCTGAGGGAATCCCGGACAGGGTGCTTTGAAGCCTTGTGACAAGTTAAACCCAGTCCGGTTCCTGTGTGCCAAACCACCAGACTTCCGAAAGAGCGGAACGTCTTGTCCACTCATCCCATTATTCATCCTTACAGTGTTCGTTTATATCATATGGGCGTCTTGGTGAGACCTGGCTTTCACCGGGTCCTTGGAAAGTCTGCGTCGCTCTGAGGGGAAAAAGCGAAGAAGATCCCTTCATGCGGCGTAAGCTCGCCAAAGCAAGAAGATAGATCCATTCTGGCCAGACTGCGCTTTGAAGATGACGGCTTGTATAAACTCGCCAAAGCCCTCGTAAAATCCAGGCCCGGTGTCGGAACTCTGCCCCGTGGCGGTTTTCCCGAAGAGGAGCTGGAGTCGGAGACCCGGCGCGTCTGGGCTAATGAAAGCGACGTCTCCTTAATGCCCCGGACAAGCCGGCGATCAATTAAAAACACAGGTTCTTTTGTCCCTCTGTGTCTCATTTAGAGTTTGCTTTGATTGATACACTGATACTACCGACAACAAAAGCCGGTCCCCACAGAACAGCTAAAGATCTCCAAGCGCCGGCTGAGAAACATGAAAAGGTTCACCCCGCCAGCATTAACGCTGGAGGGAGGCAGAGGAGGGCGGGGAAGAGCAGGAGAACTCAGAGTTAGTTGTGAGGGGACCGCGAATGGTGCTAGATGATGATTACTAAAAAAAAAATAGATTGTTGACTCTTTGTCAGAGTAAAAACTTAAATCACACATTGAAAAAAGCATTACTGGTAAATGTAGAGTGTTATAGAATATACAGCCACAGAAAAAATTAAGAGACCACAGCACGATTTTTTGTTTCACTCATTTCTCAATTTATGGGTGTGCATCTGTGAATAATATGTATATCTTTGCAAACTGCAGCCTGGTTCTTCCCTGTTTCTCATTAGTGAAGGGCTTCTTCCTTGCTTTATGGGACTTCGGTCCTGCTTCTAGGAGCCTGATATGAACTGTCCTAGCAGTGCACTTCATACCTGCACTTAATGTTTCCCGTTCCTTTTGAAGGTCACTTGATGTCATCCTACAATTCATGAGAAACTGTCGGATAAGTTAACGGTCATCTCTGGCATTAGAATGTGGCTTTCGCCTTTTAACTGGCTGGTTTCTGGTCATTCCCAGTGTCTCCTGCTTCACCTTATTCTTGTGTACTGCTGTCTTGGAAATTTAAAACTTTAAAGCATCCTGCTGCTCAGCGTATTTTTCATCCAGCAGAACCACGATTAAACCAGGATATAAAAAGGTAGATTTGTTTAAATATATAGAGTGGTCTCTTAATTTTTTCTTTGGCTGTAGGTTGATTTATGTGTCATTTCCATAAACAAAAGAGGTCAAATTTGAAGAAGAGGAAGGAACGGATTTACAGACAGAAGCTATCAGCCTGGGGAGGCTGGATCTTATCAGGACAGCTAATGCAGGACAAGAGAACAATGGTGTGTGTATTCCAGCTGAATCCACAATCAAGTGATGAAATTGGTTTGTGAAACTGTTGTAATTTAGAATAACTGTAGATATCACGTTATGCCTCACATTACTCACCAAAAGTAATTATTGTAGGACAAATTCCTTAGACGTAAAAGCGAAGTGTGAAAACCGAAGACTCGAGAATCTGTCCCAGTCGACACCAGAAGGGAATTGAAATTTTTCACCAAATTTAGCGAAGCGAAACAGATTAAGCTCCTTGCCCAAGGGTCCAACAGCCATGTCCCTCTGAGGGATTAAGCCAGCAGGCCTGGAACCTACTGGCCTGGGGGCAGGCAACTGTATGAAGGACCTATTACTGACTAACATGCAGTGTTGTTTGGAACTGACACGATTTACACACTTCCTGCCATGCAACAATCGCCTAGTTGGTCCACCACGGTGATGGGTTATCGCTAATGCTAATGACTGCTAATGCTATCATGTCTCTAGCACCATGTTCCCCAGTGTGCTTTTGATGGGGTCAAGGCCCTTACTAAGTCCCCACTGCAAGAAACATATGAATAATCACAGGCACTGTGTTTTACAACGCGGTGTGTAGAGCCCCACTCATACGCAATATCCACTGGCGGCTAACGCTAGGCGCTAGCCAGAGTGTCTGTTGAGCTCATCATGTGTTCCTCTCCAGCCGAGGGGAATAACAAAGGGACACATAGAGGGTATAACTGGGAACGGGGCCATTCAGCAGCTGTCGCTTCCCATGCGGCGATGAACACGTCGAATGTCACACATGTGCTGTTAGCTGTCAGTCATGACTGCGGGGACACCGTTCATACAACTACAGGATGAAAAGATGGCGGCCGTCTCCAGAAATATGGAAAACGTTATTGTCAATTCTATTTTGAGAAGCCTTCGGTGTTGTACAGCTTATTGGGTGCTGTTTGATGGTTTTCGTCAGGTGAGACCTTGGTGATCATGTGACTTACTGCCCACTAAACCTCCCTAAAACCATCGAAAATACAAACACATTAAGCAACTCAGTCAGTATCAGGCACAGACAGTATCTCACAGTATCACTGGCTCTTGGGTTCTCCAGTGGGGGGCACTGCCTAAGATTTCCCCGCGGTCTAGCAGCCAATGAATTTCACACAATTTGACAAACCGATAATCGCGATGACTAGTTAAATTTGTGATTTGGATGACAAAGAAAATTTCTGGTTTACGTCGTTTGGGGGATAAAGCTGCCTCTGAGTGATTCGTCAAGCAAGGATCGGGAACGATTATTAAGAATAAGTGACGATTTCACTCCCTCCGCCACATGCCAGCATGGGACATTTTGTTCACCTTTTTTCACTTCCAGAAGATGAAGGAGACTATAAGTCTTGCTTTTCCCCAAGAAACAGGGAACAGAAAATTGATCAATTGAGAGGTCGGAGCCCGCGAAAACCCTCATTTAGCATTTTTCAGCACAAAATTAGGGGTTAGCGGGTGACGGGGATCAGCGGCTGATGGATGTCGGCCAGGAAAGGCCAACGATTTTTCGTCGCACTCTCGCTACGCCTCGACAGTAAGGTCTGGTACGGAGGTGAGAACTAGCACCGGAATCCTACTGGGTCGATACTACTGCATTTAGCCTGCAGGTTTTTGTAGTGTATCCATGAGGCATGCAGTGTGGAGGTAATTATTACTATTTTGTAGGCTAAATGATCCAAAGTGGCTTCACATGTTCACGAGTTCCATCCATTTACACAGCCTGATATATCATGGGGTAAGTACCTTGCTTAGGGGCGTAACAACAGGGCCCCCTGCTGGGACACGAACTTACAACCACTCGGTTATGTTGGTCGTGACTTGCCAGCTGTGACTCCAAAGCCTTGTCACCGTAGGGAAGCGACACGGCCATAGGACGTCTAAGACCGCGATCCAATGAGAAATTTTACGAAAACTGTACCGGTGATACAGTGACTACCTCTTAAATCCCAGCAAGGAAGAATTATTCTATATTGTTTCTATAAATTATTAATATTATTAAGGATTGTTAGTAAGCTATGTAGCATTTAATAATACTATAGAATATATGCTTTATTTCTGGTGTCTGTCACATGACTCCACAGAGATGCGGAATATATGCTAACAGATTTGTATTTGAATGCCGCAGTTTGTCCAATTCCGGTAATTAGCATGCTTGCGGCCCATCTTAATCCCGTTAAATTGCAGAGCCTCCAGTTTGGCAGAATGCTCCCACCTATGATAACCGTGCATCAGCGAGGCCTTGAGGTGAGGCAGCTTCCCGGCGTGTTGGGAAAGGCTGACTCCTGTCGCTTAAGGCGACGACGGGCGTGATCGCGGCCCCGCTAAGGGATGCCGGCCTCCCGCCCGTGTGTGACCGACGGTATGTTGCATGGGTCACCGTGAAGGAGAGAGGGACGAGGGTGACAGGTGCCGGGGGCAACGCAGGAGTTGACACAACCGTCTGTCGGGAGATTATCGAAACCGAACCGTTTCTCAGGGTTACCGCCGAGACGACCTCACCAGAGCGATGAGCCAGTTCAGGATTCACTCCCCCGCCCCCCATCTCCAGTCCTCCCAGAGGGTTTTCATCTTAACTGGGCTCTCCCATGGATGTTTTAACTCAGAGACCCCCCCTGCCAGGGGAGTTTATACAAGCAATTTTACTGCCCCTGCAGCAGATGAGGCTTGAGTTTACGAGATTAGAAAGAGTAAACCTGCCAGTGTGAGAGAAAAGGGCTTGAGAGAGGATCCAAGTGCGCCCCCCTGTCCTCTGTCATTCAGCTAGACCGTGTCCAGGTGTTGAAGGCTATGCCGGCCTGTTCCACTGCAACCTGCGGGGGTGACATTGCACACAACAGTTTCCATTGCCAGAGGTGGTTGGGGGGGGGGGGGGGGAATTTTAATCCGTGTGATAAAACTAGTCATGCAAACACTCAATTCGGGTGCCTCCTACCTGCCTGCTCATAGTCTAACATTTGGCTTTCCTCTTTGACTTGTAGGGGAAATAAATTTATATTAAATATTTTAATTAAACCTGTGTGTGCCTTGAAAATAAGATTAAACAGCCAGTATTATTTATCCTTTCTTAGCTGAATTTAGGATTTACGATCCATTATATAATTCAAATCTGAACAAAACTTTCACATCTTCATTGCTGGAGTCCAAGAAAAATGCATTGTGGGTAAACGGAGGGCTCCCTCCCTCGGGAGAGACGGAGGCCCCTGATTGGCATATTGTAAAGCTGTCCGGGGGAGGGGGGTGTTAGTTCAGCTACAGCAGGTGCTTTAGGGCAGGCAAAGTGCTGATTGTGCCCCCACACACCCCGATTGTCTCTCACGTGCCTCCTAATCTTCTTTATCTCTGGGGGGCCAGTATTTGCTGTAATTAATTGAAGAAATTCCTTAGAGATTTATGTTATTTAAAATTAAGTGGGGACAGAGCCAGGGTCATATCTTTACCCCACCAGCCTTCGTTATAAGCAAAACAAGCCAAGAGCAGCTGGAATAGCGAATACCAGTGGAGATGCCACATTAATTAAAGCCCCATCCCCCCAGCCCTGTTCTAGACAGCAAATTAACATCGCTTCTGGATTGTCTAAGGCCACTTTCTTGGGAGCATAATCAACCTCACTATATCCCATCATACAACATTTAAACTAAAAGTCTATAACACTGCTTAGGGGATTCAGAGCGGTTTAGGAATCTACCTGCAGAATCTAAGAAAACATCTTAAATTCATCATAAACAGTATGTTAGTTTTGCAGCACTGCTTTGCACATCTGAAGTGTATGACTGCTGCTGGTCACATTACGCCGTCTCTACTGTCACGTACTGTCCCATACTGTCTGTACTGCGTACACTTATACTCTGGTTATTTAATTATTTAATTGCTAGTTTGCAAAATTGCATTGGTTTTTAAGTACTTTATTTTATCCTGTTTGTTCTGGTTTATTTAACTTATTGCCTTTTATAGCATCATGTAGGAAAGTTGCAGAGTTAATCTTGTTGCAATGGGCAGTGTCAACAGTACGTGTGCAGTGACAATAAAGGTTCCCCCAGTGGGAAACATCTCCAGTTCATTTCTGGCAAGAAACTCAAACTTTTTAGATTTCAAAGTTTTACTGTCACATGGATACAGTGCAGTGAATTTCGCACATGTGCACTTTACCCCAGTGTTTCTGAGACCAGTCTTTGGGGACCTGTAGACACGCCACATTTTTGGGAGCAAAAATGTGGACTGGGAGCTGGGAGGGAGCAAAAACATGGGCCACCTGCAGGTTCCCGATGACTGGGTTGGGAAACACTGCTGTAGACTGTAGTGCCAAGAAAGACAATACAAACGAGAATAAATAAGTATAAGTAGATAACAATAAATAAACTGACAAACTCTCAGTATATATACATGCAACAGACACTTTAGAAGTAGGATCCTAGTCCTGCTAGGTGTTTTCCTTCCACTACTGTGCAGGAATCTGATCTTTTCCATCACTGTTTCCTCCAGCTTGTTTTACCACGGAATTCTCTGGAATCAAGTGAGCCGGAGCGCTCAGCCTCCGCGGGCCTCAGCACACGGCGGCCCGGGAGCCCACTGCTGTTTATCGCACAACAAAGAGAAACCGGCCGATTAGAAGAAAGAGGATAATCAGTTTACAGTCAGCACCAGATGCTAGAAGTTCTGCTCTCCTGGGGGAAGGGGGGGGCAGATTCTTTCCCCCCCATGACTAGACTTCAGCCGGAGGCCTAAACAGATTCCTCCCCGAAGGGCCGACCCAAATTATGTAAAAGATGGAAGCTCACAGAAGGACCTCTGAAGATCTTCTGGAGCGTTCAGAGAAGATGCGAGGAACATGAATGGGAAACAAGGAGAGAGCTGAGACTGGTGAAAGGGTGATGCTCCTGTTCTCCCTGTCCGAAGGTCGCAAGCAATCTAGGAGAACAAAAGCAACGCTGAGATCTCGAGGTCTCTGTCCATGTTATGACAGACATAAAACCAGGCAGAGAGCTGAAAAAGGCTTTTGTAAATGACCGGAGCTCATGTTTTGATGCGCTTCTTAAAGTGATAAAGTCTTTGTGCTATTCACAGTAAACATATGAAGCCTAATAATTCAGTTGTGGTATGAGAAAGTAAGGGCGAGTCTTTCAAAGGGTGAATTCATCATAAATAACCGACTTTGAGATGTGTAGGAGGGCCTCGTTTGTAACCAGAAAGCACACAAAGTGAGTTTTGCTTGAAGCAGAAGATCCCTGTTCTCCACAGACATTCGCACATAGATGCAAAGTGTGCTGAGAGGAACTCACCAGAGATGTCCTGCAGTCACAGACTCGCCTCAGGCTACAGCACTGTTTCACTGGAGAACCACGGTGATGCGCGCACTCACAGAATATCGACGTCGGGTATTAATTACTTTGTTTTACACAAGTCCAAATGAAGCACTGAGAGAAAAATCAGTGGATCGGGAGGAGCTGGGCAGAATTTGACAGAGGTGGGAAATTAGAAGGGGGGTTTAAGAGATAACGGTCAAGTGGGAGATGGGCATTGACGCGATTAAAAGCACCAGAATCACGGCTGCCGCAAACTACAAGAAAATCCACCTTGATTTAGCACTATCCAGATGGGGCCAGTTGCACAATGAATGGCACGTCTACTATGGATTAGAAGATTATAAGTTTGACTCCTCGAACGTCTCCCCCTGTGCCTGTGATCAGAAGGTCACCAGTTTTGAATCCCATGCTCGGCAGAATAGTCAGATTGTCACTGGACCTTTGAGCAAGGCCCTTAACCCTTCCCAGAAAATGGTCCAGGGGGAGCTGAATAAATGCTCCCAAGCTTTGCTCTAAACCTGTTTGTGTGTCTCAAAGAAGAGCATGATGGGATATGCGAGAAGAAGCATACCAGTGCACCTATAATCATACAAATGGCAAATACCTCATAATTTCATGGTGAACTGGATTGAAAATATTGTCTTCAGACGCATCTGTAAGGAAAAGCAATTTTCTGAAGATTGTCTCCATCATGGAAATGGATCCACTGAAATTGGCGTAAAGCTTTGACTATTTCCCTCCATGTCGAGCTTGTTGGATGTGAGGACATCTCAACAAGCATAAAATAAACTTCCTGTTAATTGCCCTGGAAGAATAGTTCTGCACCTTTTGCCCGGAGCCTCCCGGGTCTTGCCGGAAGCTTCTCGCTCGTATCTCCCTCTAGCCCTTACACCGCTAGGTAGAAGCAGCATATAAATCGATCTCTGCGTCGTAATAAGGTGGGAAGGTTGCCGACATCGTGCAGCAATCTGGGAGCCGGGGGCCAGATTCGGAATGTTATCGACCTCCACCCGGTGAGATCGTTACATTTGCGCTACGATCTCGCTGAGGATTTCCACATGAAGATCTTTTAATTCCCACCGGGGCCTGAAAGAGGAACCAGCGTCATGCAGCTAACTGAGTTAAAGCCCGCCGTTGTACTGGCTTTTACCATAAAGCTCATTAATTAAGTAGTTGCTGAATACAGTGGCCCTGGGACACACACCCCCCCCACCCTAGACACTGAATAGAATGAGGCCTATGGGAAGATCACTGGCAAACCAATGAGCAGGAATAGACACGTAGCTTGTATGCAGTACAGAGAGTCTGAGGCGAGGATATTTAATCTCTTGCTCCCTGTCACTTAATGGGGTGGGAGAATTTACTGGGCGACACTATATATCTGTTATTGGGTAATTCCATGCATAGGTATGTTTGTCACATCCATAATGTCGATAATATGCTATATATTTCTAACATGTACATTAACATATGAATGTTTAGATTTTGTCTATATCAGCTTGCATGAAAAGACATGCTAACTGATTCATGGATATTAAATGTGTGCAGACTGAGACATTTCGTTTACCAATATGAGTCTCCATGTCACATGCATAGTGCTGGAATTGTCCTATCATTATTATTAATGTTGTTGTTATTGCTGTTGTTGCTTGTTGCTGTTATTGCTGCTGCTGTCACTGTTGTTTGATGCTGTTGTTGCTGCTGCTGCTGTCGCTGTTCTTCTTGCTGAACCCCACCCCTCCTGCCTAGTGCCCCATGGAGGCAGGGATAGGCCCCAGCCCCCCTCCC
>JAODJU010000025.1:16766873-16796466 GCA_026776725.1 Gnathonemus echidnorhynchus | reverse complement strand
AGTTGCTTTAATAGTGTGGACCACTATTTTCTTTTTGATCCTCACAATTTTGGAATCCAGTCGCGGGCTGGATTGAACGACTCAGCGGGCCGGATTCGGCCCGCGGGCCGCCAGTTGATGATCAGTGCTTTATACTCAACTGGTTGGTTGAAACAAAGTCTTGGTCTGGATTTGTACCTTCTGGACCTGAACTTTCCACCTCTGGTAATAATTATCAGCTTGGTGCTTCCGCTGAATACTCTAACACAAATGTGCAGCTGGTGTGACTGAAATCAGAAGCAGTAACAGCTAAAATGTGAATCCACACAGGTAACCTGCAGTGCTAAAATGTGAATCCACACAGGTAACCTGCAGTGCTAAAACGTTCCTCAATTTAGCTGCACTTCCTCGCCAGTGATTCAGGATGGGCAGGAACTGTGTATTTATTTATCTATTTATTGCATTTAGCTGTTACTTTTAGCTACAGCAACTTACACGGCTTATTTTTCTTTTAATCCATAAGAATATGTGTCTTTTTTCCTGATGAAAGGAGCAGCGGCAGAGCTATGAAACGCACTGCCCCACTTCTCCAGCAGGGCGGCGCTCTGTTCTCACTCACTTGCTGCGGAACAGCTGGTTGGCCTCCAGCTCCGCCTCCTCGCGGGTCTTCTCCCCGCCCCTCCCCCTGAGCCTCCTCAGCCGCTCCGCAGAGCTGACGGTCAGCAGCAGGACCAGGTCGGGCCGCAGCAGGTCGCCTGGCCAGCGGTACACCTCAGACCCCCGGGGGGGCAGGTCGGCCACCTTCCCGCTGACAGCCGTGCCGATACCATAGGCAGCCGTGCTGTGCCAGTACCTGAGACATCAGGAATAATACAACCGGCTTCAGTTCATGTTATTAATACTGCAATTAACAATGACTGAACAGTATCAGTTGATGGTATTAAGCAGCAAAAATCTTAATAACACAAAATTTAGCTACACTTAAAATGTAGCTACTCTCTATGGAGACTTGATATTTACATGTTGATATGTATATCTGTAGTCTATCTATGTATATTTTATGTATGTATGTATGTATGTATGTATAATTTATGTGATTTATGTCTAATCTATGTATATTCCCTTCCATCCACCTCCGCTGTCCCCTTGCGTCTCACGTTTTTGCATGTTCTGGTGAAGCTGCAACTCTTTTGTTTGCATGTGCCTGCACATTGTGTTAATGACAAAAAAACTAAATTTAGCTGAACTGAACTGAAACAAATTGAAAAGAAGGAACATGACAAAAACTAAGAGCCCCTGATTTAATTACAAGTGAGAAAATCCTGTCCCAGGTGCCCTGTGATGGACTGGCATCCTGTCCAGGGTGCCCCCCAGCCTTGCTCCCCCACCTGCCTGGACACACTCCAGGAACTGTGACCCTCTGGGTGGAACATGCATGAAATAGACCCCAAAAGCCAGACAAAGACTCTAACTATTACTCTTAAAATCATTTAAGAAAAAGTCTCCCACTTCTGCATAAATCACCCAATGTGAAATCGAGTAATTCCTGTTTACCAAAGGCTGATAAAGGTATCATTAAAAATTAAACCAGCTATCCAGTTAACACTGTGCCCTAGGCTGGGTCTCTAGGGGACGTTTATTGTAGTTAAACGAACATCGTATCTATGACACTAGAAACGAGATGTATGGGCGCACCTGTCGACAATAACCGGAGCCCGAGCTGACTCCGCAGAGATGTGCGCGGCGGTGACGTAATTCCCCAGGGCGTAAAACGCCCGTCGGAAAAGGGCGGGTTTGGCGTCGAAGCAGGCTCTCCACGGACTGAGGCAGGGCGGGGGGGAACGCAGCAGGACGCCCCCGAGGGACTGTTTCAGGGACTCTGTCAAGGTGGTTTTCCCTGAACAAGTGGAGGGGGTGGCAATTTATTAAATTATACAGCGCGCAAACCATCGACCTACCTGTCTTCCAAACCCGTATAAATAAATAGCCTAAGCCGAATATTACAAATAGACCTATAATATCCATTCATTATAAGTGTACGACATTATTACTAATGTAGTCTGAGCTTTGGTGCGCCGCGCAATTACTTTTTCAGTCAAATATCACACTTACAAGTAATCTATTGTTTAATATCGGTTAATTGTGTATTTGCGGTAGGCTATGTGTGCAGTAAACCTGTTGCATCCAGTCCTTCAATGACAATCACTGGGAAGCGGTCCGTCCTCCTCGTCGCCAGTGTCTGATCCACCTGCTCCAGCACATGCTTCGCTTCCGTAATAACGTGAGCGCACTTACGGGGAATTAAAAAGAGGAATGAAAGGAATGTTATGCATGGGTGCATTTAAATGGGCAAATTAGCCTACTAAACAGGACAGTCTTGTTACCAGAAAAATGCAACTTCCACGCATGTCCACAATATAAAACAGAAACTAGTTCGATCGGACAGGTAAGCGAGAAGACATCTTAAATATGCACTATTAAGAAACAGAAACCGAGTCTTTCATGAAATAAAAACAAGACTGTAACGTGTTCTACCTATAGGCAAAATAGACAGTTGCCTTGGGACCCCGAATTACCTGCGAAAAAGAAAGTGCAACTATCATCAATGTACTTTAAGCGGGGGGGGGGGGGTCCCCAAATGAAGCTTAGCCGTCCCTGACTGTAACATAAAACGACTCTAAATCACCAAGGGCCTCCCTGATGGAGAATACACTGAGCGATTCAGCGCAACTCGTACATGACCGATTTACAGCAAATAGGCTTAAATAAACCAAACAAGTGCAATGAATCCAGACGCGTTAGGAAAGCTGATTTTCTCACCCTACCTCGGCCATAACATTGTGGGCTTCTAGGAAGCTGTAGAAGACGCTGGAGTTTATAATATCCAACGCTGATGGGTGATGGTCTGGACTGGGGACCGGTACCACGCCGTACCTGCCAGCCGCGGCCGCCGCGCCATCCGTCGCGGGACTCAACGGCTCCTGGTACCACCGGCCGACTCCGTCCCCGGGGACGTAGGTGCACACGGCCAGTCGGTTGCTTTGCAGCAGTTTGCTGAGAGTTTGGTTCGTCTCCGGCGTGCCACACACGCCATTCACGAAAAAACCCTTGACCAGAGAGTTTTGCACATTAGGACGAAAGGAGGACATTTCAAACACTTTGACATCTCCTCCAAACCCCTTAATTAACTGGTGCCGAAGGTCGTCGTGGAGAAGAGCTCTTTCGATCCTGTCTTCGACACAGACCTGGAAGGAGTAGCTCTTTTCTTTCCCGAATATTTCTTGAAACGCCGGCATCTCTGCGTCTGTCGGTGGGTTTTTAATAAGAGAAAAATACACGGGACCGACTGCCGGGTCCGTCTCGATGGCGAAGACCCGAGAGGAGCACTGGCCCAGACAGCCGAGCACACGTCTGCTCATATTTACACCAGAATGTCCCGCGATGGAGATCGATCACTATGAAGTTTCATCCACAGGCTGATTATAAAACACACTGTAATAATGAACCGAAACTTACGGGTCGCTTTCGGCGAGAAACCGAAAGCAAACACTGTTTACACGAAAACGAAAGTTCATTCGCAGAGCACCCGAAACACGAAGGTGTGATTTTCCACTTATGGAAGAATAAAAAGTCACAATTTTTAATCGCATGCATGTATTGTAATATGTGATTATTACATGTAGGCTAATATGTGCAGATACAACACGCGCTGCAGTTTAATCTATAATATTCGTGACTTCGGATTTTCAGGCACGTGACCCTCCCATGTTTCGTTTTCTGTATTTTGAAGGATGAATTCACCCGCCAGCTTTTGCAACGTAAGTCTGACACCCATGTGACCGAGATGCGGCTGATAGTATAAATAAATCCTCTCGTGTTTAAACGAGACCAGAGAAGAAAACTGAACAATGTTTCTCTCAGCCATAGTCGATTTTGTTTTACAGGTGTGCAGGTCTGTCAGCCACCTTCACATCTTAAGTGATGTAGTGGGGTGGGCGCGCACCTGGATGGGGTTTATTTTTCTAAATGTGCGGGGTCCTGGAAAAAGGGATGTGCAAAAAGGAGAGGGGGACATCGACAGAAAACTTAGGAAAAGCAATCATCCAGACGCACCAACTCCCAGCAGCGTCAACTATCATTTCACACGGCGGTGCAATTATAAATGCGGGTTTTGCTTTCATACCGCAAAAACGTCTTTCGTGCTGCCCCTCGAAGAAGCAAAGAGGGGGCTGCGTTTGCTGAAAGAAGCAGGTGAGTTCTTAGAAATCTCAGCACCTTCTTCAAAAATAGATAGATCAGGGCTGTCAACTCTCACGCATCTGGCGTGACACTCACGCTTTCGGACGCTCGCGCAAGAAATCTTACGGTAAATTTATATTATTACATTATAAACCTAAAATTAGCTGCATCAAAAAGCGTTGGGGTAGTCTGCAAACCCTACAGACTATTTACAAGGTAATAAAACTGTCACATAGGTGTAAATGCGTGTGCGGACGTCTGAAATGGAAAATCTCACGCCAACCGGCTGACCAAAGTTGACAGCCCTGAGATAGATAGATAGATAGATAGATAGATAGATAGATAGATAGATAGATAGATAGATAGATGTTAATAAACTCTGCTTTGCATCTTTTTTTACAGGGATGGAAAAGATTAACTTTTCTGGTGGGGAACCCTTTATACATGAGAGAGGCGACTTTCTCGGAAAACTGGTCCGGTACTGCAAAGAGGATCTTCAGCTTCCCAGTGTCAGCATAGTAAGCAATGGAAGCATGATCAGGGAGAGGTGGTTTCAGAAGTATGGTAAGCTGCACTATGTCTGTTTTACTTATTTATGCGGATCAGCTTTTTTATCATTATTTAAAATTGAGCTGCAGTGCCACATATGAACTGCAGATGGCAGGTTGTCATAGTGCGCAACAGTTAATTAGCTGCTAAGCAACTTGAAAAAATATCCAGACTTGCAAGAATACATGTGTAAGACATTTATTCAGGTAAAATGTCACATTACAACAGAAGTCACCCCCCTGTGATGAACTGACTTCCTGTTCAAGTGAAACCACTCATGGTTAATAGTAAAGGTTCCAGATGACAGCAAAGCTTGTTGGTAAAATGATTGAGGACATTTGATGAGAGGATTAGTTATTCATATCTCGCCTTGTATTTCTACAGCAGTGGATCTAAACTCTATCCCTGTGGACACCCCTAAGCATTGTCATGGCTTCGAGCGAATTCATCTTTATTAATCAGAAGGTAAAAGTGCCCCTTTCCCCCATGTGACAGGTGAATACCTGGACATCTTGGCTGTCTCTTGCGACAGCTTCAATGAGGACACCAACGTTCAGATCGGCCGCACCCAGGGTCGTAAAAGTCACGTTGAGAACCTGACACAGGTGCGTGACTGGTGCCGTCAGTACAAGGTGGCGTTCAAGATCAACTCCGTCATCTGCAGCTACAACGTGGACGAGGACATGAGGGAGCGCATAACGGAGCTGAACCCCATTCGCTGGAAGGTACGCGGACCTCCTCTCTGGGATACGACAGCCAATCAGCAATGATTCCTTTGCTAAGATTTTATCTTTGAGGCATTAGAGTATCCAGTCTTCTACTGAATGATGCACTTTATTGTTCATGTCGTGTTAGATTAAGCTAAAGCTAAATTTATTAATTCCACAGAATGGATAATTCAGGTATGGTGACTTATTAAAGCGAAAAGTGTTGGAGCCAGATCCTAGTGACATCATGCTTGCTTGTGCACGTTTTGTAAAATAGATATTTCAGTGTCTGCTGATCGAGGGGGAGAACGTTGGGGAGAGTGCCCTCAGAGACGCAGAGAAGTTCGTCATCAGCGATGAACAATTTCAAGAATTCCAGGACCGGCACAGCGACATCCAGTGTCTGGTTCCAGAATCCAATCAGAAGGTAGAGCGCTAACGCCATAGCAACGCACACAGCAACTGCACATAGTAATATAGTGACTAACAGAAACAATGTAACGTTAGCAACATAAATAATGAGCAACAGAAATACTTAGATCTGTAATTAAAATGATTCTACATGACAGCATTTGTACTGCATGAATAAATGAAACAATTTATCTTTGTGAGATTAGATTAAAAATAGATGACAAGCATTTTTGAACTAATAGTATATCTCATGTTTTGTTTTCCCAGATGAAAGACTCATACCTTATCTTGGATGAATACGTAAGCAATTTTATACTTTTTTTTTCCAATTTTAGCTTTTGGAAATACATGTGCTGTTATACATTTTAATCATCTTGGCATTTGCAAATGGTGACCTCCTTTATATCCTGAACGTCAGACAGACCTACATAACAAGCTCGTACGTGACTTAATTTCATACCACTCTAAATTCAAAATCGTTTTCATTCACCTTGACCACACGTCAGCATTTTCCCTGGTTCACAGACACCACGCAATTTATAATGAATATATAGCGACTGTTCCGAATGCCAGATGTTTATGAAAAAAAACATTATGGCACTGTTCTAGAATTATATGATGGAAGAAATTTTAAGTCCATACTTACTTACCTTATCGCCTAATCTCATTTCATCTGAAACAGCTGTTGTAATCTGTATTTGACAATATGGCCTTGATTTAACTCTAATATAAACTGATTTACTTTAAATCGGTATGACAGGAAAACTTCAACTGTGTTTTGTGGTTACGTGTTTCCTGGCAGAGGCGTTAAGTCATTTATAATAAGTAATAAAGTAAGGCGCATTGTTTCTGCATGATCAGCGGCGTATTGATTGCAGCAAAGCCCCTGCTTGTCTCCGCATTGAAAACCAAACTGCGCCCCGGGCAGCTGCGGGCACGCTGCCGCTGAGAGTTTCTCAAAATTCGCTCACCCCATCGGGGTTTCATTTTTTTCCTCTCATTCATTTATACTGCACGAGTTTGCGCAAGCGATGTCTGCAAACTTACCGAGTAGCGCTTGGTAACTTCCTCTGCGACTTGCCGCGACTCGTCCTATACCGATAACAGCAATTTACCGGTAATAAATAAATGTGACAGTGACAGAGTACTGTTATATTAACTTATCTTAACTGTATAGTGTTCTTTTTCCCTCCAGATGCGCTTTCTCGATTGCAGAGAGGGACGGAAGGACCCGTCGAAGTCCATCCTTGACGTGGGTGTGGAGAATGCCATTCAGTTCAGCGGCTTCGACGAGAAGATGTTTCTAAGGAGGGGTGGCAGATATCTGTGGAGTAAAGGTGATATGAAGCTGGACTGGTGATTCCCGGAAGCCAGTGGATTGAGCTGTTTGTTTTCTTAAGGTTTTTTTTTATTATTATTATTTTTTGTGAAGTATTTTGAAATTCACTTTATATTACCATTTATTTCTAAAAATATATAATTTTTCACTTTTACTTGTGTTTCTGTGTTACTTGTCTACAGTAATTTCCATTGTAGTTTTCCTGTAATTTTATTATTTTTATTTATTAATATAGATTTTATGCTAATTTCTTTGCATTTCATTTATGTAAATAAAATATTTTTACCATACTTTCATCTGTATGTATCTTGCTGCTTGCCCTGGTCAGGGACACGGGGGCCTGGAGCATATTCCCGACAGCACAGGGCACAAGGCTGGGGGGCACCCTGGGCGGGACACCTGGCGTTAGCTAAACCAGCTATATGCCTTTGCACTGTGGAAGGGAACCGGTATAACAGAGTACCATGCAAACCCAACACACACATAGCAGAGGCAGGAAACCCCCCCACCCCACCCCCGCTGAGACGTGTGAGCCATTAGGTTACCCACAGTAACAGATTTTAACAAATTTTCTTCATCATAACCAGAGGTGGACATTTCCGCCCCCCCCCCCCCCAAAACAAATCCAGACCAAGATTTGGTTTCAACCAACCACTTGCGCCGGTCAGAATTTTAACTTTCTCGACCTAAAATGTTCACCTCTGTTATAATTAATGATGTCATTTCCATATAGCGGTATAGCTGATGTACACTTACATTTTTAAACAAGACGGCTCCATTGTAGATGTGGACAAAGTGGTGTATTATTGCAATAATTCTGTGTCTTAAAAACTTTTAAAAAGTGCTATTTCGAGACACTCGATAGTTTATCACTTTATTCCATCACTTTTGGAAATGGATGCAGGGTTATCAGAATATTTCTGAATCGTATAGCTGTATTTTTCTCCGTTCACTAGCCTATCTCTTGTACCACTTCATAACGTACAGGGATCTACTAATTATGAAGAGCGTATTTTTAAAGATCTGCTGGGAGCAGAAGCACATTATCCCCCTTATCCTCTAGATGACATGGTTTTATCGATAGAAATGACTGTCATTTCTGTTAGCTACATACACTTACATTGTTTTTATTAATATACTGTCACATCTCTGCACAGCCTCCTACATTTTGCACTGGTCAGTGCTGCACTGTCTTCGTTTGTGCCACTGTCTTGTCTTCCTGCACTGTCCTGCAGTGTTTGCACATGTTTGCAGGCACATGATCTTTATGTTGTTCTGTGTCGGTTTTGAAGTCCTGTGTTGTTTTACGTAGCACCTTGGTCCTGGAGGAACGCTGTTTCGTTTCACTGTGTACTGTTACCGCATGGGTTGACTTGAAAATTTTCTCTGCCAGAAATGATGTATAATCAGATTTTATATAATTGTAAGATATGTTGGGAAATAAGAATAATGCTGCACTACTTGAACCCTTAACACCGATAACTGGGAAGGGGATCCTAGGTGCAGGGCCAGCCAGTCCTATAGGTGGCCGCCTAGGGCGCCAACTTCTGAGGGGGCGCCGACATGCCAGCTAATTTCGCTTTGCCTCACCGAGGACGCCACACCGGCTAGGACCGGTACCGCCTAGGTGTTTAACACTGTGACCCAAGAATTTGGCATCACTCTCATCACAGGCAAGAGTCTGGCACACGGCGACTCTTGGCCGAAAGAGGGCGCCGTTTTTTAGTTTTTTTCCCCAATGCTTTCGTTTCAGTGTAGCAGGGTTGCGGTCGAACTGGATAAGGATACGGTTTAAATGGCGTCTGTCCAGCGGGTGTCACGGAACAACTGATTCTTCTCCCTGGTGAGCGAAGTTGGGCTTTGTCAAGGTACCTGGGAATTCGTCGGCGGTCATATTGATATAACATTTATTATGTAAGACATTGCCGATGGTCTGGCTATAAAATAGGCTACGTCGCCTGGGAGGGATCGGAGGCTTTCCATGAATCTATAAACTAAGAAGCTACTAAATTAACACAGATAAATACATGCACACATTAGGTCGCTATCTAACTGGCCAGGATTGCATTTCGATTGAAATACCCGAAATTTACTTTTGGGGTAAATGGGTCAAAGATATAGTCATTAGCGTTATTTGTCTTGTAACGCGCTGTTTTTTTCTTCCTCCCGACAGGTTCCTAATATAGAATTAATACGTTTTCGTGGATGTCATGGGCATATAACTCAGTGGATCATGTGCAATACTTAAGAAATGCGGAAAAGCTGAAAGCGTGTTATTTGAATAGCCGCACGCACTAGCCGTGTGCCCCTTTAATCCGAAGCAGCATCTCGGGAAACTCAGCCGGCGTCTCCGCCGGGGGACCATTACCGGGGGACTATTACCGGGGGATAACGGCGAGCACACCAGAGCCCAGGTAATGTCTGTCTTTTTAATTGGCTTTTCCCCGTTTTATGATCGACAGGCAGTTTGATGAGAACCCGGCGTCTTCAGCGTGATGCATGTGATCGTATTGCTGTTCATGAAAACCAGTTTTGGCCATGAATAGCCTACTTTTTGTCTGTCCGATTCCTTTTTTTGTGTATGTTTGTTTCCAGCTGTTTTTTCGTTGCAACTTCATCGACTATCATCAATGCATTTCGCACTATTTAGTCTAAAACAGGGACCTTTAGGAGAAAACCGTGCTTGGGCAGGTGATTTATCCGCAGGTAGGTGGGAAAACGTCCTTAATACCACGCCATAAGTTTGAAATGTGGATATAACGGCATATTTCTAGAATAGCCATCCATCCATTTTCCATATTCCCTTGTCCTTTACAGGGTCGCGGGGTGTCCGGGGGCGGCGGGCGGGGAACAGCCCAGGATCGGGCGCCAACCCATCGCAGGGCACATTATTCACACACCATTCACATGTACATGCACACATTTGCGTGATTTGGACACGCCAATCAGCCTCAGCATGTTTTTGGACTGTGGGGGGAAACGGGACCGGAGTACCCGGAGGAAACATGACGATACGGGGAGAGCGTGCAAACTCCATACACGCAGAGGCTGGGACTGAGAAATGTAGTTACCTCTACGTGTTTGAGGTTTCTATTATAAAGTGAGAGCCGAGGCTTTCTGCGTTGTGTGCGTTTATGCTTGCAACACTACCGACCTTTTAACTGTAATACTGCGCGTGCCTTTACTGAAACAGATGGAATAATATAAAGAATCAGTACTACTGTATCTGAATATTCGTTTTTACAAGATAGGGCAACTTTGCCTTCTTCCTTTTCCTACATTGTGTGCATTACGGGGTCAAGACTGATTGCTCTGCGATTATATTTGTATTTATCTCAAAAATTTTTGCTATTGCTATTATTACATGGATTTATGTTTAATTTGACGTTTTGCTTAGCTCACTGTTATAGAAGTGAAGTTGCCTTTTTGTCATTGATTCTTTTTAGGGAAGGGCATATTGTTCAGTGTTAGTATACTAAATTTATATGTTCAGGTTCCTTTTGGGATGTAAACCTGAAATGTCCTGGTAGTCCATCCAGTCACTCTCTCCTGTTGCTGCTATATTGCCAAAGCTACCGTTATAAGAAACTCATAAATTATCCTGAGGAAACTGTAGGCAAAACTATGTATGCTGTATTTAATTGCTGCTCTGTTTGTTGATCTTGTATTGCCAAGTTATGTCATGCTCTTAGAGGTTACCTTCAGGGAAATACAGTCATATATTATCTTTCAGTTAAACTTAACCTCAGAGCTTGGACTGAGTCATTATTGCATGTGTATATAAAATAGAAAAGTAGGACTGCATTGGAAGTTATTCAGAACATTTAATTAAATGGTAGATTTATTAACCCTCATTATTTTAACTTAAATCATGGCGCCGTATTTGGAAAAATTCCATTTCAAAAGCTTCTCTCAGCCCAGAAAGTCTCTTTAGTTGAATATGTGCAACAGTTGTGCTTATAAGCAATACAAAGTTGTTTTTGGTGTCCAGAAGAATTCTGTGGCCATATGTGTGTGTTACATTAGTACTATCAAGAATTATTCAGGTTCAAGGACCTGAAAATTCTGGAAACGTGGCAGTTTTCCTTGTGAAGAAGGTTCCTGGGAAGCGTGTTACACCTACTGGGCCAGAGGGAGGGGGGTGAAGATGAGCTCCGGAGGGGGGGCCGGGAGTAAGTAAGCAAATCGGCCTCACCGATGCTGCATGAGGGGGAGGTTGACGTGTCCCAGCCCCCTAACAGTCCAAATGAGGAGGTGCCTTTGGAAACGGCTGAGCAGGAGAAGCTACACGCTGTAGCTCTGACAGACGAAGACCGGGGGCCAAGCCGAGATGCTGGTTAAAAACAGGCCGGTTATCTGAGGCCGAGCGAGGAAGCCGTCCACCTCCACGCTCCGGCATACGGAGCTTAAGTAAGCTCTCGCGTCACACCTGAGCACTGTGACATCGCCTGGACGGCGGTCATGTGATCTCCCTTCCAGGGAAATTCAGAATTTGTGTTATGGCAAAATTGAGTGGATTTCCTTGGTAAAGATGTTGCCAAATTGGACCCGATGCTGGTCCACGGGGGAATGTTTGCCAGCCGGCCTGGAGGGCATCGCTCTCCCATCTGCATCGATGCCGCAGTGTTTCTTTAATGAAGCTGTGATAGATGTGTGCTCTGGGACAGACCCTGTCTGCCAGGACCCTCTTCTCTTCCTTAGGACCCTTAGAATTTACTTTACGGCCTGCAGTAGCAGCCTGTGCTGCTGATCATGCTCACCCACGTCTCCTCCTACATGCTCGTGCTGTATTGCCCCAAAAGCCCCTTCTCAGTTCCCGTTTGCCCCAGATCGCGGGTTAGGGTTTAAGCTATTGATATAGTTTCATTTGTTTTATCCTGACCTAGTGCCGGTCAACCCGTTGAGTGACATAGGTGGTCACCAAGGGCCGACTTAGCAAGCCAATTTTATTGGCGTTGAAGCTTGCCGGGGGAGGGGGCAGGGAGGGGGTGGTATTTACATAGTGCTCCACAGGGGCTTCAGCTGGCCCTGCCCACCCCCCTGACTGCGCGCTGTGTCAGTGTAACTTTGACATGACCGTTGCTGGTCGGGTTACTTGACCTGGCAAATGTTGAGATGGAATTCCAGTGACTTTGTTTATCTTAACATTTATTTATGAGAAGCTAGCTAGAGAAGCAAGGGAGAAATTCTGCAGTAATTTGTTGTCAGAGATTCTAAGGATTACTGTCAGCGTCACCTCGGCTGCCCAGATCATAATTACTTGCGTAATTAAATTACTAATTAGCTAGTTAAACCAGCCATAACTTAGGAATTTATCCGGTACAGTGGCTCTGTGGAGAGCACTGGAGCGTCGCACCTTCAGGTTTGCGGTTTGAGTCCCGCCTTAATCATTGCATGTGGAGTTTGCTGGCAGATGTCATTGTGTGTGCACCTTGCAGTGGACTGGCGTGCCGTCCCTGCCTTATGCCCTGTGCTTCCTTAGACACCAAGCCCCCAGCAATATTGTGCAAGATAAGTGTTTGTAAGTTGGATGGGTGGGCGATGTGTTTGAAAAAGGTCCCGGCGATCAGGAGAGGGGTGTTGAAATCAGGTTTCCTTGAGCCTCAAACAATCGTCACAAACCATCTGCGTGGATTGCATCTCCTCCTGCTTCCCAAAGCCACCACAGGACATTGAGAAATTGGCAGACCTGCTTAATGCAAGGTGGAACTTTTTTCCGTCTGTTATGCAGAGTCTGTACTCGATGTGGAATGTAGGGTTGACAATACTCTTCGAATGTGCCTGGAAATACCAAATGAACCCGGAATACCTGCAGGCTTGTGTACAGTAGCTGGCATCTCGGTGGAGCCTAAGTGTCAGTTACTACGGCTGATTGTTCCTCACATAGCAGGAATGCCTTCGGGCTGAGCGGGCAGGCGTTCCACACACCCGTCCCCGGAGTCGGGGTGTGCCGGCTGACTCAAATGCTACCTATTTTTAATAGTGTGTTTATTTCTGTTTTGTTCAGGTTGACGGCAGATTGGCCACATCTAATACTGAATTGTCCCAAGGCCTGGGAGGTAGAATCTAACAAATGTAGCGGCTTAAAAGGAATAATTAAGGAGAGAAATAAACAAACACACTTTCAACTGAGAATTTCAATATAATGCAACAGGTGTGCAAAAAATTCTCCAGGAATTATTGGTTTATTAGTCCCTTTCTGAAGGTTGTGTATCAGGTGTGTATTAGGTGTGCATGTGTGTTATTCAGATACGGAGATGGAATGAGGAATCTGTAGCTTCACAGAAGGAACCTTGGAAATAGACTTCAGAAGAAAGAGACTCTTTTCCAGGTAGACTGGCATTGAGAAACACTCAGAAAGCATCTTAGGCCTTTTGACTGCGGTGCCAAAATACGAGGGAAAATCCACTTTCCTGTAAGCCCCGTTAAACTGTTCCACCCAAACAGCTGCTTCTTGGCTCTCTTCGCGTATCCCGGTGATTCCAGTTAGCTCAGGATCGAAGTCTTCCTGTCTCTTACAGCGTGATTGTCCTCCAAGAAGGAAACATTTTCTTAATTGATACTGGATTTTAATGGGTAATGATTGAGAACATGTGTGCTGAGTTTGGAATAAGAGATGGGACGCCATTAAGCAAGTCTGAGAAATGTGGTAAACTTTGTCCAAAAGTCGATCCATCCATGTTTATTTAATGCAGTAAAGGATCTTATCCCAGCCTGCATGGGGCATAAAGCAGGGAAACAGCCTGGATAGGATAACAGTCTATTGCAGGGCACAACGTAGAGATGCCAGCCAATGTAATTGGACTACAGGAGGACAGGATTAAACCCGCAACCTCGAGACAGCAGCAGTAGTGCTGCACAGTGTTGCAGCATGCCAAGCTAATCCAGAAGTGTCTGTCGTAAATATTTGTGTCCACTAGCTGCTGCTGAACAGGACTATTGTATTGTTTTTGTGGTCCTGAAGGTCCCATTGTGCTCATTGTCTTAACTGAATGAAGCGATATTTGTCTTATTTTAAAAAATGTATACATCCATCTGGTAACTGAGCACAATAAGCAGTTAGATGGATGGATGTGCATCCACTTTTGTTTAGGAAATGTTCTTATTACTGGGAGGACGTAGGGTGGAGAAATGTACAGAAAACTTTAATTTAGAGGGTCAAGTTAACTGGGGCAAATAGAGAAGCTTATGCATAAATTGGATTTTTGGAGGAACAAATTCAGTCCTATCTTTCGGTTGACTTGATATTTCGTTTCATTGGCTCAGGTCAGCTTACGCCTCAATGTCCATCAGCAAGAGGTTCGGTCAAATGGTCCAGTCTGTGTGTTCAGGAACTGCTCTTGTTTCCTCAGACAGCACCTGGGAGCCTGACCCTTTTCCTGGGTTTTCCGTGGCGATTTACTGCAGAGACCCCATGCAGCGAGAACATAAGAATTAAGACTGAATGTCAGTGTCTTGGGCGGGAGGAAAAACAGGGACCGTCTGTGGCTTCCTGAAGACTGGGTTGGGAAACACTGTTGTATGTGCATCTGTGTTTTCCTCATCTCTGCCACCACAGGAGGGTGACGTCAAGGCTGTCAGTCCCCGAGGAAGTATGAAAATGATCTTTACTGTTTCTTATTATTGAAGTCGAATCTGAAAGCAGACTGTGTCCCAGGGAACAGAGTGATCATTATCACCTCAGGTTGAATTACCATGCAAAAATTCCTCCTTGTCTGACAGTAACCGGCATGTAAAATGAATCACCCCTTAGCTGGGGCACCACCTTTCATAAACTAGCCAATGAAAATGTTTTCCTTACCATAGTTTTAGTATTCGGAGTTTTATTGGTGTTCGCTTTTCATGTGATGAACCACACTGTGGCCATTCCACGTGCCTTCGTTGTGACATCAGACACTCCCATCCAATAGCGAGCTTGCATCAAAACATTGGCAGTGATGGAATTCAAGTGTTGCTAAGGACTATATACAGTGTGTTCCTCTGTATGCTTTCTTCACCGAGCGTCTTTGGTATGTAGCTGTTGTCTTTCATGCATGAAACCATTGAAGATCTGATATATAAGAGTTATGGTTCATCCTTTAAGGTTAATGCCACTGAGACGAAGGCCAAAGCCATTGTTTACAGAATCTGTCATTGCAGAAAGGGAACTCCTAAGACATTGATAAAATTTTTGATGATGTTTAGAGAAGATTGAGGGATCAAATGAGGCATTTCGTAAATGACTGACTGGATTCACTCAGGGGAAGCTAACAATGCAGCCGGCAAGAAGTGTGTCAAGCCGAATTGTGATAGTCAGCAATCCCGACTGCCGTGTATTTTACAGGGACAGATATGTTATCAGAATTTCACAATATAGTTTTATTCTTTGCAGTTGAAAATAGAATTCTCTGTTTGCCTGGGCCCCGTGCAGGTGGGAAGTCACGACGGGCCTGTTTGCGTAGCCCGCTCTGATTCTCTCCGCTACCGCTGAGTAGCTAAGCTGACACGTTGGCTGAGTCGAGGGCCCCGTGCCCTCTGGCAGCCGGCCGAGGGTCCGGCCTGTTCCCGGCTTCGGAACAGGCCTCTCCGTGTCACCGGTGCCCGTGGAGAGCAGGAGACGGAACTGACTCCCACGTACACGGTGTCCCCGCCCGGCTAACGAGCTCCCCTACCGCCGTGATCTCGCTTCAGGAGCCCGGATTTATTTGGGGTCTTGTAACCAGTCTGGGTGGGGCTGTGTTTTATGTCCAAATGCTTAAGGTCATTTCTAAGCCAACTTAGTTACGGTAGCCAATGTGCAGGACGACATTCAAGACATTTTACGAGCTTCGTTACGCAAAATCGTGCCCTGTGGCTGTGTGTGTGCAATAACTTAAATGTGTCGGAGGGAATAGCTTCCCAAAACACATTTTTTCGCCTTCTCAGTGTTGTTCAAGCACAGCGGTGTCCCTAGTGAATTATCTGTCATGGCACACAAGTGCTGACTGCTGGTGGTTTTTAAATAGCTCCCGTCCAAGGCTGAGAGGTCTGGCGAGTTCACCACAGTGACCCGCGCCCGAGATCTGCCAGGCAGGTCTGGCAGGAGCGGGACCAGCTGATTGGCTGATCGCTGGGGATTTAGCTGGGTCTTGCAAATGCGCCGGTCACGGTTCACGTGGAGAATCCATCCACCCAAATTCCGTAGCTGCTCATCCGGCACAGGGGTCATGGTGAATATGAATAACTGGAAACACTGGTCATGAGCAGAGGTGGATAGTTCAGGTCCAGAGAGTAAAAGTCCAGACCAAGATTTTGTTTCAACCAGCCAGTTGAGTATAAAGAGTCACAGTCACAGAGCACTTAACTGATTGTTTGAAACAAAATCTTGGTCTGGACTTTTACTCTCTGGACCTGAACTACCCCCCTCTGGTCATGAGACAGGGACACCATGAACTCATGATGGATTTAGGGTAATTGCAACCCAAATCATTTGATCATCCCACTTATTATTGGACCAGGGATGTACAGAACCAATCCAAGGCAGCTTTGGACTGTGGTATACTCTGGACGGGGTGCCAGTTCATTGCTGGGCACAGTCTCGCACATTATAGGCAATTCAGGGACGCCACATGTCTTTGGACTGTGGGGGGACAATCGAGTGCCCAGAGGGCACGGGGAGAACTCAGCAGAACGCACAGAGCACAGGCGAGTGAAAGGCCTGGGTACCATCCACCAAACAGCGTTGTTGTTGGAAAATAATAAGAGAAATGCTTAACTATTGATCTCTTTCCTGTCTCGCTGATAGTATTTCCATGCACGTTGTTGGCAGAGCTACTGCTGTTTGAAAATTAATTAGTTTCTGGTTTCCTGACTCTGTTTGTTCTGTAATACGGTTTAGCTTGAAGTGTCGACAGTTGGTTTTGTGTGCGTGATTCATGGGTTTCAGAAAGATTTAATAACACCTTTTACACATAAAAAGTGAAACAATTTGAAATAAAGAGGAATAACAACACAGTTTGGTTGCTGAACTGCAATTTTTCTGTTGGAATTAATTTAGTTCAGGATGTAAATTCCGTGATTCTTGACAGTCCAGTGTTACTGTTCCCAGTGAGCTCTGGTTAAGGCACTTAACACCACCTGGTTTAATTTAGGTCTTGTAAGCCTCACAAGCAGGATGAGTTGTTGGGAAGATGGATGGATGGTATATCAAGATCAGTGCAGCACGCCTATTGATTTACGAGCTTGTGTTGAAGACCATTTGTTTTATGCATTCTGTACTGCAGTTTTTCCATCCATCTATCCGATCATCTTTTCTTTGGATTGTAGTGGGAAGCCGGAGTACCCAGTGGAAACCAGTGCAACACGGAGAAGAAACTCCACTGTACCTCTGTGCTTCAGCACACAGAAGATGTCCCTGCTTGTGCTTATCGTAAATGTTTACATCCAGAAAGGCGTTTTCGTCTTCTGTCCTTTCTGTCGACATCAGCACATTTGACAAGACTCGCTTAGTTTAACTTTTATATTGGGGGGGGGGGGGGCGTCTCTGCAAGTTGTCCAGCTTTATACTCTGGCATGTTGTCAGTTTTAAGCTTTGACTTCAGTGTTTAGATGCTACCTTTACATTTATCAGGGATTGGGGCATTTCTTGCCCTTACAATAATGGCGTCCTCTGAAAATTCAACATTCTTCACACAATATACAATTTTTTTTCCCCCAGATGATGTGTCATGTGTTATTTTGGACAGCAGGCAACACCCTCTAGAAATGGCTTTGCTCTCAAACCGGGCGGGGTCTGACGTTTTAATAACGTAAACGTAATGTAATAAATGTAAATTGGAAGAGTCTTTTCTTTTTTCCCAGAATGCTTGGTGATAATTCAAATCCCCAAACAAACATGTTGCTTCATGACAAACTTGGGTAGAGCCTGTTGCAGAGTGCTGTCCAATTTTGCACACAGTGGGAGCGTGAAGTCCTGTGCTCCGGGAAATATCAAAGGGCTTTATTTGGAACCTTTTTGTGAACGTCGATTTGTCAGGCTGTTCACTCACTAGAAGGAGACAACAGTCTGCATGCATCTGGGTGGCTATCAGCCCTCAGGAACTGGGAAACGTTTCAGGTATTGGGTGAATGTAATTGTCTGAAAGGAAAGTCAATGTTTTAATGTTTGATAATATTCATTATGCTGGTGTATGTGCAGTAATCTTAGCCAGAGGCTTTGTTGTATTTTAAACTCAAAATCAGGAGGGATCGAGGGAGACCACAGTGCAACGTGCAATCATGGCCTGGGGGGTAGCTGTCCCCCAGGAGCGGCGAGCCGGGGGGGGGATTGCATGTCTCAGTAAGGGGACTGGCAAAATCCCAGTTTCTCTCTCCCTCTATGCCAGATTCCAAGGGCAGCCTCCCAGACAACCCAGTAGGGGGCAGGCTTGGACCTGACGCGGCTGTTTGTTTAAGTGCCTGCACTAAATTGACGTTTCACCTCGTTGACAGGCCTCACTGATCAGAGGCACTGAAAACAGTCTCCTGGCATCTGTCCCATGTGAGCGCAAGGGTAAAAAAAAAAAAAAAATTGCCTTAAAAAATGCAGCCGCTGACCAATCCTTGGCGACCCTTTGACTCCGTCGTGGTTGTTTTAATCTGGATCAGCTAGCTGGGATTGTGTGTGGAAAGAATCAGGTGATCAGGCAGCAGCAGTGCGATTCGGGCTCCCTGAATAGCCGTGCAGATGCTGGCTGACGTGAGCCTGACGTGTGCCGTCTGGTACCCTGTGTGCAGCCGGCTGCGTAAGCCCGATGAGACCGGCTCACGTGCTAAAATGCTAGCTGCTAGTGGGCGGTTAGCAAGAGCGGCTAAGCTAAATTGAAACATTGTGTTTTAAAAGTGTCATTTTCATGTGCCTATTGTAGCATTTAAATTTGTTCTTGCTCAAACTTGCATATATTTATTCAATAGATCAAACTAATGTTTTAATAAAAATGTAAGACGTACTAATTTCCCAGCCTTCATTTGAACTTCATTACTGCACCTTCTTTGAAATCGTTCTGAGGGGTTTTGATTTACTTACCTGTGCCATGCTTCAGACAGATAAGAGGGTTGATAGTGAGGTCACAGCCTGAGGAACCAGCTATTGGGGGGGTCAGTTGTCACTCACATTCCAAGGCACCAATCGCAAATATATGGGTGGGCTCTGGAGCAGCATAATGGATTAGACTGGATGAAAACCACGCTGAAAGATTTGTTTCAATTGACTTGGTGAATGGGTTCATTCTTGGGCTAGTACATCAAAGATGTCGAAGATGTTTTCACAGAACTATGGTTTAAAGTACATTTGTTTGCATCGGCACCACTGGAAGCTAGTGTAGATGATCAAAATGAAGGGCAGCAAACTGTGCATTCTGTGTAACTTAAAGGGCTCTACGGGGAAGTTTAACAACGAGAGATGGAAAGAAGATAAGATGCAGAGCGCCTGCCCCCCCCCCCCGCTTTTCTCACACTGATGGTGGCTGCCATCTTCGAGCGGCCCATAAGCCGACGATAGCTCGGGATTCTCAAGGGACCCACTAAAACCCGGCGAATATGAATGCTCTTTTTCTCAGCCGTTCCCCGACCGACTCCGAGCGAGCAGAAGAAGGGCTTGTGAGTGTCGGACAAGCGGCCTCTTTGTGCCCCTTCCCCCGAAGACAAGGGCCAGTTTGTTGAGGCCGATGTTGTGGACAAGGAGCTTCACGCTGTCCAGTCGTCCTGAAGCGCCTGGGTCCCAGCTAGGGACACTTTGCCAGGACACGTTCCCCTGCACAGCGCCTCCTGTGTCTGAGGCCGGGATCTCCAACCTCGTTCCATCTGCCTCAGGTTCGGCAGCTGCGTCCCAGCCTGTTGTTCAGTGGGGCAAAAGCCTGGCATGTACTGTGTCCACTGGGTTTCACGTCCACATGGAAAAATAGGACATTTAGTGGGTGATATGTGGCTCAGCCGGTTAGGACAGAGTGCCTGCAATCGGAAGGTTGTCTTTTCCAAGGGCTTAGATTTGGGTATGGATGGTAGGGACATCGCTACTGATATTGTGGGAGTACCATGTGAATTTAGGGGGTTTAGGGAGTTGATTTGGTCCCTACAGGTATAGAAACCAAACCTTATGTCTTTGGCTAGTTCATATTCCCGGGCCAGCAGAGCGATGTCAAGCCCCTGAGCAAGGCTGACTGGCCCTGCTTTCTCAATTGTACAGTCCTTTGGGTGAAAGCGTCCGCTAAAAAGATAAAACGTAAATGTAATTTTGACTATGTTATTTCTTTTGATGATTTTTCTTCAGGCAAATGTGTCCCTCAAATGTGAGATCTGTAGGCCGTCCGCTGAAAGAAATAATTCAGTTCTTTAAGAATTTAAAAGCTTGCAGTTGATGAATGACTTTCCGGTCATTCATCCCATGTTTGCAGTACCGAGAACGTCAGAACGTTTGGCTGAAGCTGCACCCAAGATAAAATGGGCGGTGGGGAGGGTGGAGTGGGGGGGGTGGTGGTGATATAAACATAGGCAGTTAACGGAGACACGCTCACTCAAGTGACCCGTTTTGCTTCGCTGCCTTCCTTCTTACTCTGGAGCCGTCAGCGCCCTTCAAAGTTTTCTGCGGAGCCCTCCCGTAACTTTCTACCCGCGAACTGGGATCCGCTTCCAGAGTGTTCCGTTACTGAAAATTATACTCGCAAATCCTCTCGAAATCCCTGGACGGCTTCTGCATAATAGGTAGGAATGCCCCCGTCAGGGGAAGATGAGTGTTGTCATAGAACGGTAACCTAGATAGGTTATAAATAGAGCTTATGCAATGGCTCGATACGATGTTATGTAATTATGCCGAAAGCTCCTTCGCTGAGCCCCTGTTAAGGCTGCCTCCTTCCCGTGGCACTGCGGTCCACCTGCAGTTTTCCAGGCTCTTTCCGAACTCCTGAACGGCTGCCAATGGCATCCGGTGCCAGCGCTCTGCGGAAGCTGGTATCGGAGCAGACTGACGCGGGCGGCTGCTCGAGTCAAGGGAGCCGTCTCGATTGGCTCTTCAGCCAAAGGTTGTATGGGATTTTTTTTTTTTTCCACCACGTTACACGGCGTTCGATATTCTGTCTACGGTGACACATCACTACATCTTAAATGTCTCGTTTCTCTGTCACACCTATAAAATACATGCTTGAGCCTGATCTTAGTATGGCTTTATCATTATGGATCCTTCTGTAATATCTGCAAAGGTTTTGTTTCCTCGTTGTCTCTGATGCTGTACCATAAGTTTATTGAAGGTGTACTCCGGCATAAATTGGTTTTTGTTCCCCCACAGGGGAATTTTTGGAAATTAAGAAGTCCCTCCCGGAGGTTCATGGGAGTTTTACTTACACGATAATGTTCTGAGGGCAGAAGGGAAAATGATTGGTTCAGCGAGAGAACCAATCAAATTGTAAAGGAGGTGGGTCCGAGCAACTAGCTTCTGATTGTTTGGTTCTGCCTCCTCTACAACCTGATTTCTCTGAACCAATTATTGTTCTCTTGTGTAAGTAAAACTCCCAAGAGGCTAATAGAGCCTCATTAAGGAATATTTGTCTGTGGCGCGTTGTTCTGAGGGATTTGCAATGACAACGATGACAGCAGCTTTGCAAACGAGCACCTGTGCCGCCCCCGGCCCTCGGGTCTGTAGCTCTGTGTGGGGTTGTTCCTCTGCAGTACAGCTGGCCCTCTCTTTGCCAGCACCGTCACAGACAGACAGACAGGGGGCGCCGCAGTTAGCCGATGTCGCTAAGCGCCCCCCACGTGTCTACATCCTCCCGGGCCCGGAGAGACTTTGAGGGCGGTACCACTCGCTGTTCTTCCCCTTCCAGGTCGGACTCGTGCCTCCACCAGACTCACTAATTATTCACAGCGAATTGCTCTGGGATGTCAGCCGGCTGGTCAGTGTCAACACAGACTTAATTATTTATTTTACCTCCCAATTATTTAAATGTTTGCAGTATTGAACTGGTAAATATTGGAGCAGTTCCCTGACCTTCCCAAACCGGGGGCGACATACCTGTCTCCCTCCCACCCCCCATGCCGAGCTTTCAGCTTTCTCCGGGGGGGGGGGGGGTCACTCAGACTCCCCTGGGGCTCCGGCTTGTTGCCTAGCAGCTGTGGAACACGTGTCGACACGTGACTCATCTGTGCCGTGCTTCCTGCGAATTCTTTGCCACATAGCTGCGTTTACACTTTTCTAGAGGGGGGAGGTGCCCGTTTGAGATGGCAAAGCGGGTGGGAGAGCGGAAAACTCGCCGTGGCAGGTGGAGGTGTCAGAAAGGGCTTTTTTTTTTTTTTTTTTGTTTGGTTTTACCTCCCCCACTCTTCAGAGAGATGCTCCATGGGTAGAACATTGGAGGATTTGTTTGGGCGCAGACTGATTTTGCAAACATCCTGTCCACATCCTTGGGGGGAACGTGGTGAGTCAAAGCGTGTCCCAGGAGGCCTTGGGCGGTACCCAAGACGGAACACTAGCCATTGTGATGCAAACTGTAAACTCTGTTGAACATATTTTTAGGGGGTGGGGGGGGGGTGGATGTGCTGGGGGTGGACCAAAGCCCATTTATTCATCCTACCCAAACATCATTTCCAGGGGTATAGATAGGGGCGGGGCTAGTGGCGTATAGATAGGGGCGGGGCTAGTGGCGTATAGATAGGGGCGGGGCTAGTGGCATATAGATGGGGGCGGAGCTACAGGGGTACTAGCCCCAGTTGACCACTGGAGTGCCATGATATGCTTGGCCCTTCTCTATGTCTCTACCAGTCATTACCATTACCAGTACCATAACGTTACCATTACCAGTACCATAACGTTACCATTACCAGTACCATAACGTTACCATTACCAGTACGGTCATTTGGTCTGCTCTCATCTCCCCACCCCATTCTAACATTTTCCATCATCTGGCACCTATTTGGGCTTCTTGTCTTTTTCATTCGTTGGTGCTGACGACAAGCCGGCTGTCATCATTCACCTGCGTGCTGTGGTTCTCTTCTCCGCTCCCCTATCAGGGCACGGACTCAAGCAGCTTTGTTTATGTGAATCTGCAAGTTACTCATTAGTCCTTACTGAGCGTGCTCAGATGTGTCAGCCAATCCAGATGGCTGCCCTGCTTGACAAAGGGCTGTTGTGTTCTCTGCTGCCTTCCAGAACTCCGCCGGGCGCCATGACGACGGCCAGGTTCCGACCCACCTGGGACCTGGCTCTGGACCCGCTGGTCTCCTGCAAGTTGTGCCTTGGGGAGTTTCCCCTGGAGCAAATGACCACCATCACACAGTGCCAATGTGTCTTTTGCACGCTGGTAAGGGAGTCCGTGTGCGACCCGGGTCTTCTTCAGTTCCAGCGCCCTTCTGTTTCAATTCCAACCGACCGCATGAGGACAGACAGAAGTGTTTCTGCAGGAAATGAGCATCCGTACCCGTGTTGTGAACCCATAAAGTAATGGCATGTGAGGGACCTTGATACCATTCTTCTTAGATGTTAGAGGGAGGGATTTAATCCGTGACACGATTTAGTCGTAAAGTTTTGTTGTCTGCCCATGTGGCTAAGAAATTACCATTTGGTCTGTTCGAGCCAGATCCCGGTAGAATCCATCAGCACTTAAGTTACTTAGCAGATGTATGTGTTAATAGTGAGGTGCAGTAGAGAAAGCAGGGTCACCCAGTCCCTGGAGGGATGGGGGGGTTAACGATCTTGCTCAAGAATCCAACGGCAGGGCTGTGTACCGGGCATGGGTCCCTGACTGGCCCCCAGGTACCCCCCTGCCCCGTCACTCACTGATTCGAAACGGCGACAAGTCCACAGGGCCTTACTGCACGTCTCGCTTGTCTGATTACATGCAGGGCAGGATCTTTCCGAAACATACTGTTCCCGACCTATAATAAGCAGAACATTACCCCTAATGAGTGCTGTTGTTCCCGTCGAGTTTCTGGCGGAAAAACCTTTAATTGCCGCCATTAAGAAAATGCACCCTATTTGTTCGTGGCGTCATTATTTAATCCGGTAACGGGGAGGGAATGCGGTGTTCTGGTGATGGAAAGAAACAGATGCATTAAGTACAGCCTGTTTGACCTGTCAGATATCTCAGAATGGTGTGCAGGAAAAATCGGTCGTCTGCTTATGTAATTGAGGTCAGGATGGAAGGAGCCCGTTTGAATTGTAAAGCACCACTGTTTAAAAATCACTCACCTCTGATTTTCAGGAAACATCAGCATCATTTTCACTGCTAGTTTTTGGCTAAGCCCTCGTCCGCCTGGAGTCACAATTACTACCATTAAATGCACCTTTTATAGTAAATAATAATTGCTGATGGTACAATTATTGTTTCAGATTTCTGATTGTGCTTTTCAAAAGCTCAACTTGCTGCCTAATTGTAGTAATTTAAAATAATAATTTTGGCACTTAAATAGTAAAATCTTTTGAGGTATGACTAAAAACTCTCTTGCAGAGTTCCCTTTTCCAGTAGGAGTGAGTAAAATATATTGCTACTTTCTCTCTTGTCCTCTGTTTCTCTAATGTTCAGTGCCTGAAACAGTACGTCGAGCTCCTGATCAAAGAGGGCCTTGAAACAGCTATTAGCTGTCCAGACTCTGCCTGTCCGAAACAGGGACACCTCCAGGAAAATGAGGTACGCCCCTCCTGAACATTTTAGATTTGGTAGTTTGCTTGGTGCTGGGTGCCATTTAACGTGATATTTTTTGGACCAGCAAAAATCAATCAGAGGAAGACGTGCAAATATGTAGAGGAAGGCCTTTGTCGTGAGGCAATTTCCAGAAGAGGTTTTAAAAAAAAAAAAAGTTATTTGGGCTAGACATGGGCAAGACTTCCCTAAACAAAACCAATAAAACTGTCAGTTATCTGTTTTTTCTGCTGATTTGCCGTTGATTACGGCTGAGTGTGACGGCTGCCTTTAAGGCTTCCTCTTTCACATGAAAACCCACCTGCTTTCTGTATCAGCTAGCAGTCAAGACAGGAAGTGGGCCGTGCTATTTTGGGATTTGAGGTTCCCATACATCCAGCCTCGGTTCAGGAACTGTCAGGGGTTTTTGCTGTGGAAACGACATGGGGGGAGGCGTGGCCTGTGTGCCTGGGAATATTCTGGGACATTCGGAAAGGGAGTAAACTCGGCCGGCGGATTTTCATTTTTGAACTGGGGTAGCGGCGGATTATAATCGTTTGATTCTGCCGGGTTTCGTTTGTCCGACTTTGATTATGTCGACAATTGTACTCATATTACGCGTATTCTGGAAACAGTTAACGATGATTTTTAAAATGCGATGAATGGCTGATCCACAGAATTAGGTCAGTTAGGTGAAGCCGGCTAGAGATTTGCACCGCGGGGGACACTTGGCACATACTCTGGGCTGCATGAGACAGATGGTACGTGGACGCACTTTCCGGTGGGTGTCGCGCATTCCCAGCATGCACCGGGCCTCACCGCTCAACCTTGCTTAGTCAGTCTCCTGACCAATCAAGGCCTCAGGATGCTGATGGCTCTTGTAATCAACCAGGATGCCCCCCCCCACACCCTCAAAGGGACCTGCTTAAACCAAGCGCTTGTGCTAAGACCACATTAGCTATCTCCGCGGCCGCATCCAATCTGAGGCCCCATCCTTGTCTCACGCTTCCTCCCCCAGATCGAGGGCATGGTGCCAGAGGAGGTGATGCAGAGATACAGAAAGCTGCAGTTCGAAAGGGGTAAGTGGGCAGCGGCACCGTGGCAACCTCGTCGTGACAACCGCGTCGTCGCCGTGGAAGCGGAACTCGCCCGCGGGTTGTCGTCATGACAGCCGCTGGAGCTGCCCTCTGGATGTCTATGAGCGTAGTCAGGCATGTGTGTGTCTGGCTGAATATTTTACAGTATTTCGAGCCTTCTGCATCTCCGTCCTGGACCTTCTTTACATAAATCTGTAAATGTTCTGTTTCCTATACAGCATTTTTAGTAACTTACTTTATCCTCCTGAGATCCAGCAATTCATTTTTGTCCCCTGTAGAGGCCATTATGTTTTTGCTCATATCTTTCGTGCTATACACTATACTATACAGCTAAGTCTTTTAGTGTTTCTTAAAAAGGACAATAAGGGCTTTAAGATGACATCACATGTATGGGGGTATGCTTTTACCATGCCAGCACTTAAATTATGTGTAAAAAAGAAAAAAATCAAAACTAGGAGACTTTTCCCCTAGAGCTTATTGAAAAGAACAGATTTATGCAGGTAGTTATTTGTAGGGATAACTTGTATATCTCCTAAAGACTCACTGTACACTGCACTGTGTGCAGATACTGCTCAAAACTGGACATTTTAAACGGATATGTGAAACGGCGTTTAAATATAGCCGCTCGGGGCGTGAGTCAGAAGCCTCGCGCTCATGTGAAAGTGTGGCTCTTAAATCACATTGAGTAAAGGGTAACGGAAAGCAGCCACCCGGAACGGCTTGTTCTGAGGCCCTGCTGTGTGTTTCCCGTCCGGATTTTCTGCGGAGTGTGCAGTTTTTAGGCGCGCTGCACTGTTCCCTGTGTGTCGCATGTGCTGTGGGGTGTCCCTGTCGAGAGGCCCAGGAGTGTTACTGCCCCCCCCCCCCCAGATAAGTAAATGCAGAGGGTGACACCTGATAGATGATGTTTACCTCTGCTTTGGGGGGAGCTGTGAAGGGGGGGAGGGGAGTTGACTGGCACGTTGGGGGATGGGCATCCTGGGGGGGGTGCTGTCTCTGTACATGTGGACCGGGTCTGAAGTAAGCGGCGTTTGGGTTGACATGAGGAAACTCGGCGATTAGTGACTCACTGTTACCCTGTAGTGACTCTTTTGTTCACGATCATGGCGTGCACGCCAAACTCGGGGGCCTGTGACTTCATTTAAGCGGCCCGTGTGAGTAACATCCATGGCAGGGGAAGAACACAGCTGGTTGTGTTTTGTCGGGACCCCTGCACCCATGCCAGGGTGCGATCCTGCACACGGCCACATTGTGTGGGCGGACAGTGGGGTCAGTGTTGGGGGGGGGGGGGTGCAAGCCAGCTTGGCCTGGAGACCACAGAGCCAGCCATTGTGGAGATCGCCCCTTACAGGACATACGGTGAAGTACAGGGGGTCAGTTACTGCACTTCATCTCACCCGCTCACAGAGGTGCTGCTGGACCCGTGCCGAACATGGTGCCCGTCTTCGTCCTGCCAGGCTGTGTGCCAGCTGAGGGAGACAGAGGCCCGGCGCCCCCAAGTGGTCCACTGCACTGCCTGCGGCCTGGAGTTCTGCTCCACCTGCAAGGCCACCTGGCACCCAGGACAGGCCTGCCAGGACAGCCTACCTACATCCGCCTTCCTCCCCGGAGAGACCAGGTAGGCATGATCAGTTCACCCTTAGTCACTGAGGGAATAAGATAACAATTCAGGAAATTATTGCGCATGATTTTTATATTTCTGGCTAAGGACATATTCTGAAGGTTGCTGGTTCAAATCCCTGAGGGGACCCTGCCTTAGTGACGTATATTTACGTATATTTTGTGCAGATTCACAGACAGATAAGGTTAGGATTTATTCAGCACAAATTACTTTTCAGGAAGATTAATATTATGAGCTGGAATCCTGCCAAACTGGTATCTGGCCTGGGGGGAGGGGGGACGCCGTATGTCTGTGTTGCCAAGGTCACCGCGGGAAAGATGTCAAGCACCTTGTGCTTTGGATGGCCTACGGGAAAGCTCGGCATTGTGGGAGTATAAAGGCAGGGGTGGGGTCTTTCCCCAAATTACCATCTTCCTGGAACGGTTTGGCTTTAGTTTCCTGGTCCATAGAGCCCTGACTAACATGTGACCTCCTGACCCATACTGGCTGTGGTCCACTTGGCCTTTTGGGTGCTTTGTCCCCATTATGGGCGCCTAAGGGGACCGTGCCGTTCCCATAGATACACGACATGCGGTCACATGACCCAAGCAAGTAGAGTGGCCCTCAGCCTGTGGTGTCGGTTATCGTGGGCCCTTTGTGAAAGGTGTGGTTAGGTTGGTGGCCCTCCTGCTTCCTGTACGGACAGCCCAGTTACGCCGATGGCAGTGCCCTTTGCTGTAGCCAGATTGCCTTCATTAAAAACTAAACGGAAACAGAAAAAAGAGAACTTCCTTCTCAGATAAGGAAGCGTGTCGCACTGAAGACAAGGGGGTTGCGCAAACATTTACGGGTCGTTCCACTTTCATTCGACAAATTCCCAAAAATATTTTTGCGTCACTGATTTTGATTTTGGTGAAATTTGGTGTGTGAATTACACGTACCTTCCAGAGCTGAGAAATGTTTGTTTAATTAATTATTTACATCTCTCTGAGATATAGTGCCTTTTCTATACCTTTTTGTATCTTTTTGCTACCTTTTTAAGTAGCAAAAAGAATGATAATTCTACCACATGGCTCAGCTATAGCACTGGAAAGCTCAAAGAGAGTCTGGTTAAATTGAACTTAACTAAGTTTCTTATATCAAGGCCAAATTTCATCTCACAAACTGCATTTTGCAAGTTTTGGTTATTAAAACTTAATGAAGGGATTTGAGTCTGAATCTCCCCTTTTCTAGTAGACAAAGTTTTGAGGGGGGAAACCCTTTCTAAACTCTGTAAGGTATCTGTAATTCACATCCCACTTCATGTATGAACCCCTTGCAGGTGTCATAGATGCCACTTGGGATGTGAAGCTGTTTGGGTTTGTTCCTGTTATGTATCAGGTTAGGTGAATGGATGGATGAATGAATGTATGGATGGAAGGAAAGAATTAACTAACTCATGGTCACTGTGACTCTGACCAGGAAAAGCAGTTGGAAGGTGAATGGTCCTAATCTGTCCATTTCTGCACTTCTGCATTTCTGACTAGTGCTCTGTACAAGACGGACGAGGACGATGCCCCCATCAAACGCTGCCCCAAGTGCAAGGTGTACATCGAGCGCGACGAGGGATGTGCACAGATGATGTGCAAGAACTGCAAGCACGCCTTCTGCTGGTACTGCCTGGAATCACTGGATGTGAGTGCCCCCCACCCTACCGTCACAGTCTGGAGACGTGATCCACTGCCCGGACTGAGGACCTGTTCGTAACCCAAATCCCACCCCCAAAATACCGGACTATTTGGCCGCTAGAGTGCTATTCCTTTAGTGGGGAGAGACTCTCTAGGTCGTTGTCTACAGTAGGTGAACGGGAGAGGGTGGGGGGGTGTCAGTATGAGGTCACTGCAGCCCCCTATGCCCACTCCAAGCTGAGCATCACAGAAGAGGGGATGGGGTGGAACTGGGAAGAACCAGCAGGTCTCCGGGGTTCCTGACCCTACCTAGAATAAACCATCGCAACTGCATATGCATGGATACCTGGGGGGTGATGTTCTTGTTTTGATCTGCATCTTCAGTCTCCCTGGGTGGGAGGGTGG
>JAODJU010000025.1:16704868-16715710 GCA_026776725.1 Gnathonemus echidnorhynchus | reverse complement strand
CCCACCCCACAGCGAGCCCCTCAGGGATGGCAGGCCACGCCCCCCACTAACCCCACAGCACCCCGGCCCTCTTATTTGGGTGTCTCCATCGAGGCCCCCCCGGCAGCTGGCAGGACTCGCTGGAGACTCCCCAACCGCAGTCACTCACACACCAGGCTTTGGGTTACAACATGTTTATCTCGTTTGGCCACTTCTGCTTTCCCTTTAAGCCTCTGCATGTTCTTCCCTTTCTTTTTTTCCTTAAAAAAAAAAAAAAAAAAAAAAGAAAGAAAGAAACACACACATGTGTCCTTGCAGTAACTTTTCGCCCAGAGGCCGTCCGCTGCCAAGCATACAGACTGTGATTCACAGAACACCTCCACAACTCTCTGGGCCGTGAGAGTCTAACACGCAGCATGTGCAAGCGACTGACATGCTGCAGACATGCCCCGACTGCGCCCCCGACCGCGCCGTGCAGTGGCGCATCGCCGCCTGCGGAGGCCCACGGTACTTGCCCAGGCATGGCACTCCCGTCCGCTCCTATATCAAGCTCTGCCCCGGCATTCGGGGGTCTAGCTCCTTACCAACTGGAGTTGGTCTTGGTGAAACTGGTCTCCAATCATCTGAAGCTTCTGGCCGATCCGGACCTCGGCGCTCGGCTGCGGGTGCTCGTTGGGTTGCCGCTCCTCCCGCGGCGGGGGCCCGCCGGGCGCCGAAAGTGCCGGGAAATGTAGCCGCAAGCCTGCACTACCTGGTTGGGGGGGGGGAAGAGAGTGTGTTCAGAAAATCACGTGGCGAATGTCTCACCCCGAATAGGTACCAGACTGGCACAGGGGTACGACGTGGACCTCGGGTAACAGGCTGCTCACACAGTGTGCTCTCAGTGTTTACTCTCTGCATTGTACGTCACAGACAGGGAAAACAAAAAACCCAAACCGGTTTTATTAGATCTGACGGGGGCTGTTGACGCTCGGATAATAGAGCCCTGCTCAGTTTTCGGGAGCAGGGTGATGAACGAGGAAGAAAGTGCAAAAAAAGAAACGCGAAATCAGAGTCATTTTAAAGACCATGACATCTGCGGTCGAACCTGCTCTCTTCTGGAACACTTTCTTCCCCAAAACACCAGGGGGTGTTTCCCTCGTGCTGGAAAAGGGTTACGTAAGCACTTGTTTTTGTGGTCATGGGGCCCCCACAGCAAAATGCTTCATGGACTAAGAGCTTTGGCGTAGTTCCCTCTCGGCACGGTATTGGTTCTGTAGCTACCTGAAGTTTGGGGGTGGGGATTAGTGCTGACCCACGCAGGGCTGTGTGCGCTGGTGCCCCCCTCCTTACCGTAGAAGAGTCTGCGGGGCTCGTGGCCCACGCCACAGGGCAGCATGTTGAGGCCCTGCACCAGGGCCGGGCCGGGCGTCTGCGTGCCCCGATTCTCACACTTTATATCCCTGAACGGGGGCTGATAGGTGAGCGGGTCCGTGTGGAACACATCGTCATCGTCATCGTCCATGTGGGGTCTCAGCGATAGTCAGCCTGGGGGTGGAGAGGAACAAGGAGAAACATCGATACAGAGTGTGAAGCTAGGTGTCCTTTTAGACACAGTCTGACATGTTCTTTCAGACACAATAACAACACTCCAATGCCCCCCCCCCCAGCATCGAAAATGAAAACAAGAAATAAGAGATTCCCCTACAATTCCAAATGACCCGTATGCAGATCAGGAAGTGATCCTGACCCCAAAGGGTGCGGCAGCGGTGGCAGGCCTGCTGCGGTGGCAGGCCTGCTGCCAGCGAGCGGGCGGAGCGTGGACAGCTCGCCGAGACCCGAGTGCTGGCCTCTTGGGAGTCACGCTTAGACAGCTCCCCTCTGAGGGCAAGAAGCCACCAGGCTAGAAGAAAAAAAAGCGCTCAGTCAGCCTCTTAAACCGCACTGCGCTTCCCCACCTGCCGCTGGTGCCCTGTGAGGAACTCCCCCCACCTCACGCCCCCGCTTTGCGCCCCCTCTCACTCCCAAGCTCACCAGCGGTTTTGCTTTTCCTGCAGCAGGGTCGGCCCGTGTCGACCATCCCCCCCCCCCCACCCCCGCGACGGGGATCCTGCCCCAATCCGTTAGGCCACATAGCCTATAGAGAAGCGGCCTTCGGGCAATTTGCGCCTTTAGGTGTCGACAAAGAATCAAGGTGGAGGGATTAGGGTCCAACGCTGAAGGGATTAAGGCTGAAAATGCGACTGCGTTTAAAGATTACAAAGCTGTCAGCGCCTCCATTCTAAGCAATTGAGACTTAACTGCGAGAGGGAAGGACTTCCTGACAGCAGCTTAATTATTCATTCGCGATTTTTGATAGTTTACAAAAAAGTCATTGAGAATGATGTTCTTGGTCATACAGACACAGTCTTTTGTTGAGACTGATTACATTCTCTTTGCGTCAGAAGCGCCCTTACAGATGTGAATCGGGAATCACGTAGTCTGGCCCAGTGCACCTTGGGGGAGGGAGGGGGGCGTTATGTTATGGAAACAGTGGTGACCATGACTGTAGGACAAGGGTTATTTGAAAATGGCTACAAACAGTCTGGCTCTTTCCCCCGAAAAGCGAATATTAGTACCTCATGTGAACTCACTGGACAACTGAGTCAAGCACCAGACCTGACCTGACTCAGTAAGCATGCAGCGGGGGGTGCGGATGACTGTCAGTATCGAACCATCCACAACAACATCCTCAGGCGAAATCTCATGCTTCCTTCCCCCCCGACCTGGCGGACCGGCCGCGGCCCGTGCTTTCCGGCGGTTGCTGAGGAATGAGGGTTAAACGCAGCCCGGCAGCCTTGGACACCAGTCCCCGCTCCCGTTTAGACAGATGGTGGAGCCTGTCAGAGTGACTAATCCACACTGCTGCCCCAGATACCCGGGGCGGGGCGGGGGGGAGGGGGAGGGGGCTCTGCTCCGTCTATACGCGCCGGCCGGCCGCGCGAATCGAAACGCGTCCGCCAGAGAGAGGCTCTCCCTTGACGGCGGCTCACAGGGATCCTCCAGCCGGAATAAGGGGAGGCTCTCCATGGCACGGAGTGGCCTCTCGCCCGCGCGGGTCTGGACCAAAGCGCCCGCTGGCTCAGACGACCTGTTGGCAGGTCCTAGCGGGCAGATGGCCGCGCACGGGCTCACCTCAGGGGTGGGAGCTCTGCCACGGCAGCACGCTGCAGAAAATGGGAAGCGAGGAGCGTGGCACCCCCACTCCCGAAAATCTTACGTTTACCTTTTAATAATGCGAGCGGCCGTCTCGCCTACCCAGAGCAGTGGCTGACAAAAGCTCTAGTGCACCGGAGCATGGACACAGAATCGTGCCCCCGGGTAGAGAATAGACCAGTGATGGCTACCCCCCCCCATGCACCACACACACAATCCCTATAGCTGCAGCCACAGTCCCATCACACCTGCTAACGTGTCAGCTCTAACAAGAGCCCCTTTTTCCTACTCTCCGTCTCCGTTCTTTGTCTTAATTGCCAGCTGATACAATGCCCCCGCCTCCCCGCCACCTACCCCAAAGAGGAGGTCTGGATCTGTAATACAGTGCGGTCAGGCTCATGCCAGTGAGGAGTCCCGTTATCCATCATTAAAACAGAATAAAATAACCGGTGAGCGTCAGTCAGCCAAGGCCATGCTGCTCGGTGACCCGCCCCGTAACCCCCACGAAAGAGGGGCCTCCCTTCCGTGAAAAGCCTCCATGTCAGTATAGGTGCTCAGTGCAGCCCCCCAGCTCTGGGTGGCTGTGGGCCCCCAAGCCTGGAGACAGCAGCACAGACTCCCACTGCAGACGGTCAGGAGGCAGAGTGGTGACAGCGGAACCAGAGCACAGCTCCCTCTGGCGCACCAGCCCGCGACACGCTTCAGCTGCCGCTCTCTCTCTCTCTTTCACTCTCTCTCTCTCATATCCTCCCCACCTTCTCATTCCCTCACTCTCCCACCGCATGTTCCGGCCAAAGCAGCTTGTTGACGCCTAGGACCACCCGGGGGGGCATGAACCCCCGGTGGTCCGGTCGTGCCAAAACCACACCGCATCCCACCACCGACCGGCGATGGCACGGGCAGAAAAGCAACACCCGGGGCCAAGCAGGCAGGGCAAAGGGAGCCTCCGTGCCGCGCCGGAGAGGAAGTGGCTTAGCAGGCTAGCCGTCTGTACAGGCTTATTTATTTACGTACTGTACAATACCACTAACGCAGGTTACACACACTCAGTGATTTTTTTTTTTTTAAATCAAAGTTCTCCACTATCATTTCTCAGACAAACCCAGATTTCATTCTATTTCCTGTATTTTTCACAAGACTCCTATTACAGCACGTGCCACTTTACCTAGTAACCATTCAAACTCACCCGATGCGACCCGATTAGGTTAGATATGTGAGCCGAAGCAGCACTTAACTAATTGCGCATTGCACAGTGTTTGTGTGGCCGTTTACACTCCCCCTCTGGCACAGTCTTGCCGGGACGGGATGGGCGTGATGTCCTGGCGTCTGCCGTGCTGAGCCCCGGACACCAGCTTAACCCGACCCGCCGTGGGATGCTCCTCTGAAGCCCAGGAATGGACGTGTTTGAGCACCAGGTCTAGTAATTTCAGAAGGCTCAAAAAACATGCCCCTTTATGTGTGCAGCCTCAAGTACCATTTTCAATGATGCGACAGAATCATCTCGCATAAGTATTTGCCCTCTCTCCTTAAGCACCTTGCTGCTGTCTGTCAAATGCAAACCAGTAGGTGTATTGAGTGTAAGGAGAACAAATATTTGCCCCGAAGGATGAAAATTAAATTAAATTAATTCCTTAAGTGTAGGTGAGAGTGACACCGCAGGGTTTGCAGGCAAACGTACTCTTCAACAGAGATTATCTCTGTCAAACAGTGCATTACAGCGATCAGGCATTCCTGTGGAAACATGTTTGCTTAGGACCCAGGAGAGACGGCTGAAGGGCTTCTCCCTGACTCACTCAACTGAAGAGCCCGGTTGCATCATTGTTATACCCCAGCATGCCCAAAGATGACCGCCCCCAACATCCAACTAGCACGACATTCTACAGAACACTTCCTAATTACGAGGGGTTCGAGCCGTTTCCCCGTGTTTGCCAACTTATAACATGAGCAAAAAGGATGTTTGCATTCTTACTACTTCAGGGTGACTGCAGCTTAGTCGCTCTAACCAACACTGTCCGAAACAGGCGTAAACTATTCTGTTTCGTTCACCCAATAAAATAAAGAGAATCCAACGGGTTAATTTGGGTCGATCGGTGACGGTACCGTCCGAGGCTATTCGGTAGTTTCTGATGCGCGGGAAAAAAACACCCCTCCGTCTTACATTCGCCCTGGTAGAGGGCGGTAGTTTTTTGTGAATATGTGCTGTCAGCCAAGCGCGACACCAGGGCAAGACCGCTTCTGCAGAATGGGGTAGGTTTGCGTCCGACCAATCGCGAAAAAATAAATCAGCTTTTCCCTTTTAAACGCAACAAAAAATACTTATATTAAACATACATTTAATTAGGCCTAGTATTACAGTATTTATTCATGGAGTTAATCCTTCGGGTAAATCGATTAATCTTTCTTCTGACAGTAAGAGAGGAGTAAGAGTAACAAAGATCGAGAGATACAGGCTAACGCTTGAAAGCGTTCAGATTGGCAACGACGGAACGGTCATCAGATAATTAAAAATATATTCAATGACATGTAAATCCTTATATCCCGATAGCCTTTAACAAGATAATGGTTTTAAAGCTACGCGGTGCTTTAAAGCCAAAAATTAGCAAGGAAAATAACATTCACCTACAATTCCAAATTAATAACATTGCCCAACATTTAACGAACCATAAAAGCATTCAATTTAAATTAATCGGAGCTTTGTTTTTGTGTTTTTTACTAACTGTGGGCTACTATTTGGATTTTCAAACATGCGCAGTTGTATAAAATAACACCCACAATCTTGTTCGAAATAGTATTGATATTCCAATATTCCATAACCGCCGCCAGTCTTCCGTCCTTCGGCTTCGCGAAGCGAACTTTGCGCTCCCATCTGAACGCGTCCTCGTTTAACGTCGAAACACCAAGAGTGTCGCCCCTGCCGGTATTTTAACTATTGTGCCCCAATTCCAAGCGGAAACACTGCGGGCCCTTTTCTTCCTTGGTAAGTAGCGGTGATACGCAAATACAAGATTATCTATGGTCGTTCAAGTACATAACTTAAATGTCTGCGCTGACATGTTCATGAAAGTTCATCGCATTACACTAAACGGTAGCTAAATGCAACACTGCAAAACGCCTCCTAGTATTTTAAGCGGCGGATAAACTGTTACAACTGACACGCGACAGCTGATTTTGTCTAAAACAGCCTTTGTTCTTGCTTTAAACAATGTATCATTTTCTTGTCGGCAACATCCGGAAGCGTGCTTGTAAACCAAAACAAAACAAACGACTCAATCTAGAGTAGACGGTACTGTAACTCAATACAATACATCTATATATCAATCGAGTAGTAGACGGTACATAACTCAATTTAACAGTCATAGTTGACGAAATGTACAAGAAACAGATCGCACCTGAATCGCAAACAGCTGACAAAGTAAATGCTGCCCTTCGAAGTAAATGGAAGAGATGTAATAAAAAAAAATGTAAGAAAAACATTTACTCAACTTTCGTTACGGTCCACGGCTACCATTGGGGCTTAACTTTTACCTGGCTAAACTCCCTTGTCGATGAGAACATTATACAAATGTTAATTTAAAAAATGTACACTGCGTACAGAGCAAAAGCCGACTAACAGACCTTTCCAACTTTTCACGTGTCTTTGCTGGCGAGCCGCGAGCAATAATTCGATACATTGAACACGTGTAGCCAAATTGTACCTAATAACCCATCGGTCACCCGCTGCAGTAACACATGGCGATGATATATAATGTAATCCGATGGAGACATTTTAAATATATACTTAGACGACAGGCGCCGGACTTCAGAAGAAGCAGATGAGCGAAGACGTATTTTGCTATGTAACGTAACTGACTTGGCTACAAGTCTTCTTTTTGCTGATCACACTTTGCGACAGTTTGCTTACAAATGACAGAACCTGTTAATAAAGATGATAAGCCAAGCACGTAGCTGATAATATGTCATTTCAGAGCCGGTAGAAACAACGGTAAAGTGCCCACCGCCAGTTGAGGTCCGACGTAGTTGATAGATTCTCTGTCTTGACAAGCAAAACTTCTCCGTAACCCTCCACCACAGTTTTCATGCTGATAGTCTGCTACGCGCTTATTTCAGAAACGTCAGTGTACCGCCCCCTTTAGAAAAAAACACCCGAAAGAAAGTAAATAGAGGCCTTAAAGTGCCAGTACTTTCTTAAAAACTTTATGCATTATTGAATCCTTGTGGTACAGTTTACTCAGTGTTCGTCCTGTTGACTGTATTCCTAAAAAAACACTGATGTTCTGTGCTTATTGAATTAAGAATTAAAGTTTGAAGGAATTCAAGTACGCGTAGGCCTACAGTGTTAAATTTTCATAATTTGACTTATCAAGTATATTGAATGAGGTAGTTTTCAAATAACTTATTTCATTTATTGTTCAGATTTTAAGTTGTTATATATCATCTGTGCGGAGAAAATAACATTTTGCTTTTCATTTTGGAATAAGAACAATAACGATGTTGTGTGCCTTTAAGAGAATCGAATTTCTCACAGTATAGGGCGAGCACTGTGCGGTCTAAGCCAATCGCATTGTTTGTTTTGACCCGGCGTTCTGTGTGCTGTATTTTGACACGTGGATGGGAAATTCCCCATAGTCAAGTTTTATTAAAAAAACAGAACTACCTTCGTTTTGCCGCGCTTGATCAGCTGACATGTTAAATCATGTGACAGTATAAGTCGATCTATGCCGACGTAAGTACTTCAATCTTATGCGTTACTTTCAGAATAAGAATATTATACAAAAACCAGATGATGCCTAATTATATTCATGTTCGTCTTGTCTTATATACAATAGTTGATTTCAATGACATATAATACCGTTACTAAATAGTTGTACCATTAGTAATTTTTAACTAATCACGTAGTGTAATAATCAACTGATTAAGTACACCCATGACACCAAGTATGACAACTATAATGATAAAAAATAAGTTGCATGTAGGTGATTTGTGGGTGCAATAGGCCTATTGTTTAGGTATGCCATGCTTTATCACTCTTTTATATATAAAATGTATCCAAAGTGGAAGCACATTAAACTACAGAACACAAATAAAAAAATATTATAGAAGAATATTATATAAAAATATTCTTTCTGACTCCCAACACCTCCTCTTCCCTGAATCCGAATCCCTGCAATCAGGAAGAAGATAAAGTGCAAAGCGAATTGTCTACAACTATTATATGTCCCAGGCTTTATTAAGCTGATGGATAATGTGCATTAGAACAATGTGTAATAAATACGCCGGCATTTTAGCACTCGGTATTTTATACGGACACCTTCACTTGCATCGTGAAGTCAAACGCAGTAGAGCAAATGGCGCTTTATTCCACAGACTATGAAGCATCAGGTTGTCAATGTCGATGTTCAAATGGTTGTCATTTTTTTTTTTTTTGTCTTTTTCTTTTTTGTATGTTGTGATGTTCTGTAATGTATCTGTAATACAAAGCTAACATGCACTATGCCCAAGCCAGATTTCCTCATGGGGACAATGAAGTTTAATTTAATTTAATCTAATCTAATGAGGATTAAGTGTCTCAGGATTACTTGATGTTTTAGTAAGTTGGGCCCTATTTACTTAATAGATTTCCTGTTTCGTCTTTGATTTGTTTAATACTATGTAATACCTGTCAGCACACAAGCTAATTTATGTATCTTAATTTAACAAGCCTTCATTGCTGTTGCACTGGTATGATATGATCTGTGCATTGATATACCGATAATATACTCAATAAATCTGTAATGAAATGTGTTTTGGTCTTCTGATCTTCCTTGTTCTGGTTACTTGGTCATGTGTTCTAAGTCAGGTAGGTTTCCTAGTGTATGTTCTGTGTGTTCCTGCTGTATGCAATGGAGGGTCAGACACCTATGCTCCGAGTTGGGTTTTGACATCGGGAGAAGTGGGCTGTAGTGTGGGCTCTGGATTGAATAGGCAACCAGTCAGGTTGGGCACCACTGAGAAAAGGCGAGGTAAAGAGGGCCAGCAGGGTGCTGTGAGCCGGGCGGGTTAGGAGCTGAGCCCATAAGCAGCTGGTTGTAGGTTCGGTGCCCAAAAAGAATGCCCTGCAGTGTGGATGGACGGATTATGACCTTACATAATTTAAAGATGCCCGAGTCAAAGCTGTGACAGCGGTGACGTGAGAGAGGAGCAGTGCAAGGGCTTTTCTCCAGAACGGGCAAACGCATTACAGAGAAGATATCCAGGTCAGCCTGAAAGTGCTTAGTCGGCCACTGCGAAGACCTAGGGAGGCTTCAATGAAAAGGGCAAACGCAGCCCTGGGGGATTAGCCTGCCAAACACGGCAGGCCGAGGCCCACAGCCTCTTTGCTTCTGTTATCGCTGTTTGACAACGACCTCAAACAAAAGTCGCCTGTGCAAATGCTCCTTGATTGCAATGTGCGCACGGAACTCAGATTCGCTGTGTTGTTCCTGTCTCTCCATCAGCTTGGGTTTGCCTTGTGCAGGCTATGGTATGTTTCACTATAAAGTAAAAACAGAGCTACTCAAGTTATTTTCTCTCTTTTTTTGGTACACATTTAGTGCAAAATTAGCATTTCTACACATCCCTGGGAGTTCTACTGTCCTTCACTGATTGGATGGTTGATTAATATTTAGAAATACCATGAATAAACAATGATAGGTCAAGCAGAATCGGCCCACTGTCATTCTTTGGGCAAGTCTCGCCTTGCGTATTGATTAAGCTGCTTCTCTCAGGGTAAGCTAACTGTGTCCTGCTCTGGAATTCTCCCAGCAGCAGCTGTTTGGTCTTTATGACCTCTGGTGGCACTGCATCTCGCCTCCCGTTTCCCTGTCCAGGCATACCTTTTCTTCCAGTGAGCTCAGTTGCAGCTGTCTTCACAGACGCGATAAACCCTCCGGCGAGCAAACCACCAGCCTCCCGCCAGGTTCTGCTCCCGTTGCTCCTGAGAAGGTCACATCCGCTCGTGTGTGCGCTCAACTGTTTTATTTTTAGCTCGACAAACCCCTTAAACAAGCAAATAGACAAATTCTTTTCCTGGTTTCTTGACGAGTTTCAGTGAAGCTTTGGATTGAGACCCCGCCAGTATGGGTTAGGGGGACAGGGCAGGGCAGGTGTCTATTGTCATCTTCTTCCCTGCCCCCCGGTAGGACTAATCAATAAACACTGGGACAGCTGGGGTGAGGAGTGAACCTTCATTCCCCCACACAATACAATACCCAACCCCGACCCCCTACTGGGACCTGGCCTTCCTCGGTTCAGCTAGGAGAGTGGCCCAGCTGTTTGTATGTATGTGTGTGTGTGTGTGTGTTATATGTATATTACATTTTGGGGAACAAATGTGTCCACAATGTGATAAAAACCAGTTATTTCACAAGGGGAAACTCAATTTTATAAACATCTGTGACTAATCAAAAAACTAAAAATGCCAAAAGTCTTGTATTCTGTTTGGTTACTTATGGTTGTCATTGTTGGAACTATGGTTTTTTTTCCATAGAAAGATATGAAAGATATGAATATAAACACGTGTGTGAGAGTGTGTGTGTGTATGTGTGAATGTGTGTGTAAGTGCGTGTGTGTGTGTGTGTGTGCGCGTGCGCGCGAACGGGTTTACCTATCCTTATGGGGACACAATGTCCCCATAACGTGATAAATATCCGTTTTTTTCCCCTTATGGGGACC
>JAODJU010000025.1:16688369-16698535 GCA_026776725.1 Gnathonemus echidnorhynchus | reverse complement strand
GTCCATGTCCATCTGGGGAAATCTGGCCCTGTGCCTCCCCTCGCTACTTATCAGGGATGAAAGCACAGATGATTTAGCGATGCTTGTGTTACATCATATCCAAAAGAGGGATTTACATACAGTTCCCCAGCTTGGCGGTGACGCGGAGAGGACCGCTCCTGTCCCCACGCTGACCCGCTGCACTCTTACACCTGATTGAAGCGGGACGCTCTGGCTTTCCATGAATCTAATTGCATTTGCTGTGCGGCTCCAGAGAAAGTCTCTGGACGTCGTTCTGGGAAATGAAATAACATCGCGGTTTAATCTGGCGTTGAGAATGGCAAACGTAAGCCCGGTTTGGAAATAAACATCCACTACAAATCAGTTTTAAAAAGCTCTGTACAGCATCAGCGCAGCCTAGAAAGAAAAGCAGCATGAATGATTATGCATTAGGGAAACGTTAGAAGGTACAGTCCTTGTTTGAACTGCTCCAAATGATGTTCTCCTTTAAAATTCACTTTACATTTCATATTTTTTTATTGGAGGAGAACCTGCAGACACATTTAATAAAGATGCCTCACACCCAAGGTTATGTTTTGGTATTACGGTTCCAAAATCAATTAGACAGTCTAATTAATATTTAAAATGGTTCATGCAGGTTACTCTGAACAGAGGCGTGTGTTTCCCGTGGGGGGGTCGAGCGGATTTGAAGACGCCGCGCGCTGCCTAATGAGACCCCCAGTGGCGTGTTGGTGGGCTCTGATCCACGCTGCGTCCTGTGAAGATCTGACGCTCAGGAGGAGAGGAGGGAGGTCACCGGTCACTCCGTCTGGGCTGCGTGAGGCGGTGGGGGGGCACTGTGCAGCTAACCTAAAGGGGGCGATGCTGAAAAACCCACCTGGAACTGCAACCAAGGGGTTGCAGTTTTGAGTCCCAGGCCAGAAATTGGTTGTTTTTTTATTTTCGTGCTGCCATTCAGCAATTAATGGTATGAAACGCATTCGAAACAACAGGATCTATCTGTGAACTGTCTGCACTGCACTCTAGACCGTCTGCCTTTGCATCCGGCCTGAGTCTCCCTGCCACCTGCTGTGCTCTCGCCTCTTGGCATCCTGTCTGTAGTCTGAGCTTCCCGCCGAATTCGGCCGTGAGCCTGACACACGCCGACTGTCACCTCTGCCATTTTTCTCCCCACTTTCCAACGGGACATAAGGAAGGTACGAGGAGGATAATCGGCCAGCTTCCCGCTTCCCTCGAATGATGGAGGAGTCCGTGTTTATCCTTCCTCTTCCATCTTTCCGCGGGATCCCCAGGAGCTGAGGCTGGCCACCTGGAGCGTGGTGTGAGCCTGCTGACAGGCCAGCGCGCCAGGCAGGGTTACCTGGAAGCCCAGGTAAGCAGAGTGCCACACAGGGCATTAGCGCTGCCGCTATCATCTCTCATCGGCTGCTAATTATTCCAGCCGGCTCCGATGGATCCAGTTTCTGCCCCTGCTCCAGCTACCGACCATTTATCTGGCACTATTCATATTTAATTACAGCCCATTATCTCAATACAATGTAGGAAGCAGACAGACAGACCCTCACCTGACACCCGACATGGCGGCCAACACAGACAAACACACGGCGAGCCGTACACTGGTTTGTGGGTGCCTGCGCACGTACACACGGGGGCACACACATGCCACACACGTGTGGACCAAGGCACGCACATGCCCATGCACTCTTACAGTTCAGCACAGGTCACGGGGGCCGCCTGCATGATGCAATGCGACAGCCCCCGTGGCAGTGTTCACGCCCCGGAGAAGCGCATCTGCTATGTGAGGGCTCGAGCCCTGAATAAACTCCCCCGCACTCGAAGTGGGGGGGGGGGGGGGGGGGGCACGGGTGGTCCTCTTTCCAGACAGGGAGGAACACAAACACGACTGCGGCCAAGACCACCCATTCCGGGGTGGGGGGTGCTCATTCCCCAGCACCTCAGTCACGGGTGGGTGCGTCATCCTGGAGTGTACCACATCTGAGCGGCCTGTGAAAATCCCCTGACGGGACAGAAAGAGCCAGCCATCCCACATTCCGATTTTTGGGCTGGGGCCGCGCTTTGTACGTCTCAGCCCCCTCCGTGTGACACGGGAGAGAAACACGCAGGGTGACAGCTGGCGGGTTTCGCGTGTGGGCGGCTCTCGGCGTGTGCGTGTCTCTGTGCGCCCGTATACACGTGTGTTCAATGTAGCAAGGGGGGAAAACGGTGTGATCTCAGTTAGCAGGTGAGGGCAAGACAGAGAGCGTTTATTTGGGAGGGATGGAAGCCGCCCCAAGGCATGGCTGGCTTCAGTCCACTACCTGAACCTCACAGACACGCACCAGCAGGTCTATTCAAGACCCAGGCCGGGCAATTTGTACTTACACCGGCCGGAACAATTATCCTCAGCTTCACGCTGCCAGCCCAGGACAGGGGCCAGCGGTAACCTTAGCCGGTCCTGAAAGATGCAGGAGCCGTTAAACGGGAGTACAGAGATGCATCCGTCACCCCGCCACTCGCTCATCACTCCTTCCTCTCTTTCGGACTCGTTCCATCTGCGCTAAAGTGCAAGAGCAGAGGATCCAGGGTCCGACGGAGTGCCTACCTTTTTTAGGTAGGTAGTCCCCCATCCCCAAAGTCGCAGACAATGCCAGGCGGTCACGTGACACGAACGAACATGCACACCGTGCCTGGGAGGCAAACTCCAACTGGTCCCAGTCAGAGTGTCCCTGACATACAGGTGCCTAGTGCGGAGGGACTGACAAATCTATTTTTAGGTTCACGCTTTCAGCTAGCCAGCCTATTCACAACAGGGTTTTTGTGAAATTGTAATGGCTGTCATTTAGGAACAATATGTCAGCCTACACTGCACCAAGGCAGTGGAAACCTTTGTTCAAAGCTTTACAGATGATGCAAAAGTACAACCCAGAGACTGTTACCTGCTAATAGTACCTCGCATGTTAATCCAAATCTAAGAATCTTCTGGAAGGTGCTTTCTCATCGTCTTTGGGGTAATAATGTACGCACCACAGTTTTACCCAGTGAGGGGGCAGCCAGTTAAGCAGCATTTAAGAACGAGGACATGCTGGTAGGAGGCCCAGGCCCTGCTCATACACCCCTTGACTTGGAGGGTCAACTTGGACTGCTTTAGTTCAGAAATCCAAAGGGGTGAAGGGTAAACCATTGCTAAGCAACCAAACCATAATAGCAGTAGCCCAGAATGCTTTGCGTTGGTAGCAGTGTGTCAGCCCAGCGCAGTGCAGAATTAGCCAGGGAATGCGGACCACACAGACCCCGGGCAGCGCAGCTGTTCCCCGTCTCTGTAAACGCCTGCCCTCAAAGATCTCCACTTCATTCCACTAGCAGCTTCCCCGTGCGGCTCTGGTGTCTCAGATAGAGCTGCGTACCAGGCTCCTTGGCTCTGGGAGCCGAGTGTTCAGAATTCCTAAAGCGTGCCTCTGAAAGGTCGCAGTGTGACTCCATGTTGGCCGAGAGCCGTTAGGTAATATAGCGGGACTGCTGCGCCTCAGGAGCCCCTTAGCTTCACATACATTTACATACAGCACATTTCCCACACGCACAAAAACCTTGAATGAGGATCTTTACTTCAGTAAACTTTCAGTTCCATAACATGACGAGTTTAAATTTTAATTAAACATTAGGATCTCTTTGAATAAGAGTAATGTCAACGTAATGTAAATTACAATCAAGATGAGAAGAGCATGAACACGGCCTGTCCAATGTATTCTCCTTATTTTAAGACAGAGCTTCATGCTGTTTAGGATCTACCTCAGCCTGGTGCCCTATGAGGCCAAGGACAGGATCCAGGTCGCCCAACGACCCCAACCGAGAGGAGCATTTAAACGCTGGGATGGAGTACAGGGCTGATCCCAGAAAAAGTCATTTAGCAGCAGGCAATGTTCTTCATGTCCTAAGGAAAGCCACCTTTACCACTACGAGACATTCCTCGTTTTTTTCTCTTTTGTATCACAGCCCCGGGGTCCCCTGCCTCATGTCCTTGGAGACGCCCGACGCTTTACCCCGGCTCTGCGGATAAGTGCTTATGAAAGATGGATGGATGGATGGATTTAAAGGCCCTGCACATCATCAGCATTTTAACACACACTACATCTGACATGTTTCCAGCTTTTTAAATCCTTTTAACAGTTCAATGTCATGATATTTACATTAAATGAGAGGTCGTCCCGACCGCTGTCGGGCTGCCAGCACAAGCTCCCATGATCCTTTGCTGTTATGTATGGGGGTTGCGGCGACCAGTGACCGACTGTGAGCAGCAGTGCTGAAAATGAGAACTTCTCTGGCGTCTCGTGAAGTTAACTCTGTTCGATTTGGGTTTGTACCACAGCGGAATAATGTATGAAGGATCTGAACCGCCAAGCGCTAGCCTTCTCTTTAGCATGAAACTCGGCTGTCGCTCTTTGATCGGCATTTACTAAGCGAATCCCCAGCCTCGGATTAGCGATCGCTCACTCCGCCTTGCTGGACCTGTCAGTACCAACAAAGCCGTTAGTGATCTAACAGGCCGAGCCCTGCTGAAACAACGGGACAGTGGTTCCGCGTACGGACGTGAGTGAGCGACCCAAGAGGGGCACCACGTCCCGGCGACCATGGGGCAGCTCAGCCTGTGGTAGCTCTGGTTCTCCTGCATCCGCCCTGCATCGTCACAGTCGATGCCCTGATGATCTGCATATGGCAGCAGTGTGCAGGAACCAAGAACATACAGCATCCTGGTACCCCAAGCAGATGAATAACCCTTGGATGAACCCAGTCCTCATTTCAGAAAAGAGAGAGCAAGGATTTGGAGATTACGCGTGTCACATTTCAGCCCTGTGATATTTATAGTGATTTAATTTTGTTTCCCATGCCATGACTAACCACCTGGGTTCTAAACCAGAGGAGGCTCCTGCTGTTCAGTCCTGCTTGAGCTTATTGCATTTAAATGCTCCAGTGAAATCAAACTCCATACAGAGTGGAGACGGAATTCAACTGCCACAAGCCCTGCAGTGCGACCCAACAATGCTATCCACTGAGCCACCAACACTATACATCTGATGACCAACAAAACACATTCACTTTAAAAATATTACAGTTATCTTACTGGTTACAGGACGTGTCAGTGTTTGTCGTTGCTCTCCTGCTATGACTCATCGTGAAGCACGCCTACACACTGAAGTAAAGTATGACAGCCCACAGGAAGCCATTGATTGTACTGTTGCTGGGTAACAATGAGGATATTTCCTCTGTGGTGATGGAAGATGGTTCTGCCAAGTTTAAGACACGCTGCTTTGTTTCATTCAAATAACCACACAAATGAGTAAACCTGAAAAAAAATCTTTGGTAAACATATGATTCAGGGTATTTTTTAAGGTGCATGTCTCAAAAATTTAGTTTCACAGCTTCCGTCTTTAAGAAAACTTTTGAAAACAGAGTAGAGGATAAAGCTGCTCCTTTTCACCACTAACCAAAGTGATAACAGACTCGTTTAAATGGCATTTTGTATTTGCACACAGGTAATATCAACTCAACTTTAAAATCAGCAATACGAGTACTGGAAAACTTCCAAACAAAACAATGAACTCAACATAATGGGTGTGGAAGTTTTTGGATAAATTACATTTAAGAACACTTCTATTTTAAACTTAATAGCTTTCTTTTTTTCATGTTCATGGATGTATGGATTGAATTCTTAGAATTCACTTGGATGTCCTTAATGTAACAAGAAATCACAGTAACTGATGAATATGTGAGGTATAAGAGCATGTCTGTCCACAACACGGCCATAAACACTGAGTGGATGCTCTCCTACCTGGGAATTACATCTCGCATAGCCCTATGATGGCTAGTAATGCACTTAAAGATGCATTAAGGAAAGATTCATTAGCTGACGGACTGAACCATTTCAAGCAGCCCGGGGGGACAGCATTCCTGTTCAAAATGCTTGTTTGGCCGTAGGGTGATGAGCACCATGGTGAATCCTGACATCACATATTGGGCTTCCCCTACCCAGCAACCAAGTGGGATCCAAGTTCTTTTACTTCACATTTTTATAGTTGTTATTTCTAATATTTTCATTTTTGGTTTCATCTACAGGCCACTGTTACTCTGGTTTAATGTTTTGGATCGGTTTATACACTGACCTACTGAGACAGTGGTGACGTCCACACCTGACTTGCCAGCATCCGTCCCAGGTACTCACCACCCACATCGCTCCCTGTTCTATCCAGGCATGGTGCTGTTGTATTCAAACATGCTATGCTCCCTGGATGCAGGGATCGCAAAATCTGTAAATCCCTGCTTGCCATCCAAGCAAGCATTCTTCAGATTTTGGTAGCCCCAAATTATTTCTGACTACCCCAAATTTTAAAAAAAGTTTTTATGTGTAGATACTCAAGAAAGCAATAATAATAGTAATAAAACATTTCAAAATTCAATATGGAAACATACCCCAAAGCCCATTCTTATCATTTCAAGTTTACCAAACCAGCCACTATGGGTGACAGAGGCAACATTAACTGGCACCAGCAGTGAACTTGGGACACAGCAGCCTGTCAGCATCATGGCCATCAAGAGAGGAAAGCAAACAGAAACTCCTCATCCCCGTGACCGACAGCCTGCAGCCGCACATCCAGGGATAAAATTAATCAATCAACAATTTGCCTTTAAAAGACTCTCACTCATGTACGATCAAATTGGATTTGTCATAATAACAACAGCAGGCACAGAACTATAACATTAATGTAATTGCTTATCATTACATGATGAAAATAATAACAATAGACAATATATAATAATACATAAACAACAATAAGCATGAGATTTATACTTGTACCGAAATATTTCATCCACACTTTTCCTCTGAACTTCATGTACCCAGCCAGAAATAAAGAGACTAAAGCTCCAGACATTTACTTGTTTTTCTTTTTGCTTCAGTGCTACCCACGGTGTTTATAAAACCAGATAATTAATGATATCCTCATAACGGATAGCGAGGGCCCACAACAATTTCACTTTCACTGTATATGGGTCCCATCCAGTAATATTCATTTTCTCTTTACATCATTTGTTTTTATATGACATTTATATAACGTTATTTTATGTCACCATATGCTGTGTACTAAATATGACTAGTGTGATGATGCAGCCTTACTTGACTTGACTTGCTTGCTTTAATGTGCTCGGAGTACTCTATTACCATGACTGTCGATGCGCCAAGATGGCGGAATGAAGCGATTGCACAATAAATAAACCCTCCTATATATCAAGGCTTTGAGAGTACACTTCCTAGGGGACAAACAATCATTATGATCAACAACTTATCAAAGTATTCCAAAGTATTTCTTCCAAACAGCAAGTCTAAAGAGATGAAAAGGCAAATAAAGCACAGAATTTATTTTACTTAGAGGATAATTTCTGATAGACCTCTGGACAGGGTGTTGCTACATTTTGGTAGCCCAACAGGGAAACTTGATTGCCCCGGGACATCGGACTAACGATTTTGCGAGCCCCGAAATGATTCTAAAACAAGAGATAACTGTTTTGATCGGCCATATTTAAAGTTTCAGCAGTATTTTAATTTAGTTTCACAGGCAAACATATTTTTTATATTCCACAAAAACTTTATAACCTGTTTATATATATGTATATACTTTTGCATTCATATAATTGACCCCAACCCATACACATGCAAATAGTATTTCATGAAAAGGTTGACAGTATTGTAGTAATATACCATTCTGATCTATAGAACAGATTAATAGCGTAATACGTATCACATTATGTTTTTTCGATGAGTGGGCTGATAATTAGTTATGCAGACTGGTCCTTCCAGTGTTAATGCCATTCAAAAGCCCCTTATCAAAGATAAGCAAGGGTAAACAACTCAAGTGAAGGTCACCTGACCCCACGAGAAGACTGGTAACCAGGGCGTGACCTCAGAGACGGACATCTCCCGTTTCACACGACGGCGCCATCCAGTCCAGGCGACGCAGGTGCTGCGGGTCGGGCAGGGTGACCAAGGACCAGTACACGCACGCACACGCACAGCCGCACACCCACACACACACACACACACGCAATATACATGCAGCCACACATGCACTAAACATCCACCACCATGACATAAGAGTCTGTATGTGGTTGACATGCATTTATTTCCCTAGGTCTCCATAAACATGACTTCATTCTCACCACCCCCACAGCTGAACAGCCACAGAGACACAGACTCAGCCCCCACCTTAATGAACACCTCCCACACTGCTCCGAGGTGTATTATTCAATTATTTATCGAGGCAGAGCCCTAAAAAAAAAAAAAATCGAAAAATCAATCAGTCAATCCCTATTTGATCAAGTGCCCTCATTCAATGTTGTGACGGAGTCCAGTGAAACCAGAGTATCTCAAAATGCCCATAAGTCAGCGTGAGGATACCTCTTAATGTACATTCCATTAAACATTTACACCTCACCAGTCCAGATGCAAACATCTTCCCCTGGGCCCCCAAACAGCTTGGCGGTATTTTGTTCTCTGGCTTGTTAAACTGACCTCCCCCATGCGGGATGTGGCTCTTTGCCATTGGGGCACAGTGCTGGTGGGGGTAGGGACCACTTGCGTCCAGTGACCTTCGAGGCCAGGTCACATGACCACCCCCCCCCCCGTGGGCCAGGATGAAGTCAGATTTTCTAATGAGAGAAAAACAATGTGCTGTCAATCACTCGCCACAGGCGTCAGAATCACAGGGGATTTCCAGTAGACTTCTAAAGCACCTCATAACATCTCTGCTGAACTGTGTCACATGACCGATGACATAATCATTACGCTTCAGTGGATGGCGGTCTGGGGCTGACCAGGGGGTGTCTATATGCATCCCGTCTATGGCATAAATGACTTCTTTATCACCCGTTGCCTTGAAAGTGCATTTTTTTATGCTTCTCGGTGTTGTCTAATGTACTGTCTGTGTTTATGTACAGCAGCACGCTGTTTGCAAAATAAACAATCAAATAAAGGCTGGCAGCAGCGTGGCGACATGCAGGCTGAAGGTGTCACATGCCGGTGATTCCGGAAAGTTCTGCTTATCAGAGAAAAGGGGTAAACTCACTGATGACAGGTATCTGTGCAGCTGGGATCACAGGGAGTTGCAGTGCCACTCAAGAATGCACAGCACGCGTGCGCACACACACACACACACACACAGGTACAGATATAAACACACACACACACAGGTACAGATATAAAAACACACACACACAGGTACAGATATAAAAACATACACACACGCACACACACAGATACAGATATAAACAAACGCACACACACAGGTACAGAAATACAGACACATACAAACACACAAGTACAGATTTAAACACACACACACACATACAGACACACACATACAGACACACACAAACACACACGGGTACAAATATACAGACACAAACACACACACACACACAGGTACAGATATAAACACACACGCACACACCGACACAGATATACAGATACACACAAACACACACACACACAGGTACAGATATAAACCACACAGCAGCAGGTGGCTAGTTTACAGGCCATTATGTCTGTCACCTGATTGAACACAGAGCAACCCTCTCCCCGGTGACTGTCGGCATGGTGACCACAGATATCCATGGCATGGGAAGAGCTGGGCCGTGCTTTGCACACACCATGGCTGCAGAACACCCACCGATGCAAGGAAGAGTAATTACATGGAGAACCCTGGTCTCTCTCTGAAGGCAGCCACCTCCCTCTGATCTTCAAACACAGGCACCGTCGTTGTTTCTTCAAGGGCGTGGGTGGTGTTTTTTTAATGCTGCTGCTGTTTTTATTTTTAAAAAAAGGAAGCCGTTTTCGAGAACGGCCTCACTGAGGAAGTCCTTGTTTATTCACCACCTGAGACGTGACGACCGCAGGGAGCCGCTTCTTGAAGTGCATTCCGCTTCCTGCTAGCCGGGGCGGGATTCGGGCTCGAGCGGGGCGCCGCTAGGGGCCCATACGTCGATGATGTCATACCAAAAGCAGCCAGGCTCCCTCGGGTCCCAGGGATACACCTGCAGATGCTTCAGATACACAGGAAGGACCCTGCCCAGATGGCGGGAGGAACGGCATGGGGGCTGTAGGGGGAGGGGGGGGGGGGGGG